>JAUMHM010127672.1:0-19188 GCA_032362435.1 Melikaiella ostensackeni
TGAAGCCAACGCTATGGCATTCAACGCGCACCAATTCGAAACTTTCTACACCGACGGTTCGGGAAGTACTACCTTAAATGTGTGGGCATAAGTCGTTCCCACTACAGTGAGTCCCTCGGATAATGCGTGTCCTAGTTATTAAGAATGTACAGCCGGGAGCATAAATTTTTCCTTCTAGGCACTTCACACTATACCGTCGTTCATTTTTTATTTCTGCAAGAGTTTTCGTGCATTTTCTTGTCGAGTAGCTGTTCGAGGAAGTTGCTAACCCCTGCTTTATCAATCGCGCTTTGAGAAGTGAGGAATCCAGATGGAATAATGTACTTTCCTCACTTCTGATGTTAAGCTCGAGGGCCAGGGTTCCAGCCTCCTACTCCGGCTTTCTAAAGAAACACTCCGTTGCCAAATATCTCGTGCTTCCTGACCATTGCCAGAAGATGATCTCTTCCGTGAAGCTCTTCTGCATATGGGTGATCTTACGCGTGACGATGTCCGGGGTCGTGAGCTCGTGCTTCGTTCAAGGAACCACTCCGAACGAACATAGTAGAACCAAGACGGCAAGCATGCCATTCGCAGATGTCTTGTCTAACACCGATAGATTGAAAGACTAAATCTGTTCAAAGAGACGCATGAATCTGCTGTGGAGGCCTTCTTCACAGCTGTTATGTCCTGGATGCGGCTCTCAGACACGCCTAGGTATGGGTAGGTCTCTTCAGGGACAATGTGTCTAATAGCACTTCCATCCATGAGCTCAGGATCCTCTGGAACGCCAGCAAGTCGTCCTAGCTTCGGATGAATCTTTTCCACTCACACACTTCTCCAATCCAAAGAAGATGCCGCTGTTAATTGTCACAAGACAGACGCTAATGTCGATTAACAGGTTCTCTCGACATCTGAGGAGGAATGTACTGCGATATTTATATATATATATATATATATATATATATATATCATATGATCATATGATCAATCGGCTATGATCGAGGTACATTCCTCATCAGATGTTATGAGGTTTCCGCACAATTCCTTGAAAGGAATATACTTCAAGTATATTGAAATAGTATAGCGAGATTAGAGTTAAAGTGTAGCTGAAGTATAGCTTAAGTATGGCTGAAATATAGCTGAAGTATATCTGACGTACATACTATACTTCATCTATGCATAAGTGTAGCTGAAGTATAGGATATACTTAATCTGTACTTAAGTGTGGCTAAAGTATGGCGTACAACATGTGTTCATATATATTTTGAGATATCTTAGAAACGGGATAAAACTTTGTTAATGACAGTGCGTCCCAAATTTAAAAAAATTTCACGATTTAAATGATTTCGTGACAAGAATGTGGAACGATAATTGTTCGTAAGTGTAATAAAAAAGGCAGTTAATAAAATCTTCAAGGTTTAAGTTCAACCTCTCAGCTTTTCAACATCATGGAAAATCATCGAAACAAGAGGATGTACATAAGAAGCTTGTATTCTTCTTATTATTATTATTTCAAGCGGGTGAGAGATCCAGTAATCATTGACTCCTAATATTTCAACGAACTTCTTCACGTTTTACTTAAGTTAGAAGTTGCAAAAAATATTTTCCTATGCTGCGAACATCATGATTCTAGCTCTCTAATTTCATGTATTTCTGGTCTCCAATGCCACCAACAAGAATACATTACTTAATTCGTTTTTTTTTTCCTTCTATAATTGGGCTATTTTTCAAGTCATTTTTAATCATTTTCAATATTTTTTAGCTATTTTTGAATTCTTCTATAATTGAGCTATACCTACTATGGCAATACTTTTCCTATACGTCACGCATACTTTATATATACTTCTAACGTACATGAGCTATACTTCTCAGATATACTTCAGCAATGCTTTTAATATACTTCAACTATACGTTGTTATATTTTAATTATATTTGAGCTACACATTCACTATCCTTCATTCAAATATACATGAAGTGAGGGATCGTCTCATTTTCCACACTTTAACTATACTATCTGAGAGAGGACTCATATACGATTTTCCAGATGCTTTCCTAGATCAATCCCATACCAATTTTTTCCGGTATCTTGATGCTACATTCAGTTCTGAAAGGCGAATGAACGAAAAGGTTAGAATAGTGCCCTTTTAATTGTTTCAAAATATTGAAAGTGGTCAAAAGAAACGTTTGGTGTGTTAACCATTTGATTATTGAGGTTTTGTTTTCACAAATTGGTAGAGTAGAAATTATGAAAATCCGAAGATTCTTAGAAGGTGAGTGATTTGATCATTTCACGTTTTCCAGTAGTAAATTAATTTTGTATGAGAATAATCTAACCTTTATATAAATGTCTTATATCAAGATGTTAAAAATTCAAAAACGCTGCTTTTAACATAAATATTTCTCTATTTCACAAAAATCCAACTATAACATTGTTTTCATGGTGAACATATGTAGTCCTTATATTTTTTTGTTTTTTCGTCTTGGACTCCAGAATTATAAATATGAAAAAATGGAAAATCCAATAAAACGTAAGCTTCTTCAATATTCCGTATAATTCAAAATTAGTTTCAATTGAAAATTGATTTCAACCTTTAATTTTCATTTCCCAGTGAAAAATTTGGAATTGTTTGACTTCCTTAGGTATTTACAAATTCAGAATAAAAAATTTCAATAACCATTTTAAAGAAAAATACTAACTTTTTTTCCTTAGCAACTAAGTTGCTTTTATTTGAGGAGTTGGCTACAACTGTATTTTCAATGACACCTACAAGCAAACGCCGAATGATCGACTGCAAAATTTTGGAGGAATCAATGCCAACGATTAGTAAAACATTAGAAATTCAGCAAAACGAAAAGATCATTACATTATCCTGTGATTCACGAATATTTCACAATGAGTGCACTGATGATTCATTGTGGTCCTTGAAGAAATCGCAACACAATTATCAGAAGTTTACAAGAAACGTCTCGGTATTAAAACTGAAGGAAAATTTGTTATTTTACTACTCATACATTCGGAAAATGCATATTTTAAAGAAAGCAGTTGGACGAGGTGTCTTTTAACGGTGTCCCTGTGAAAACGGGCTACCTCCTAGAGTGTGCAGCCATACCTTTGTATACGTGGATCTCAGCGTGGGTAGAATATATAAAATTCTGGAATTCAAATTCGATACAAAACGAAGAAATAGCGCATTGGGATCCTAAAAACTATAATTTATTTGGAATTGATAGACTTGTAGTTTTGTTGCCCGCGCTCAATAAAAATGTTTTAAACATGTCTTGTTTGCGGAGTTCTTTAATTTTCTTGAGTTTCAGTTATTTTTCACCTACCTGGAGGTAAAAAAAGGCCCTTTAGACTTTTGTGGATTTTCATCGATCAGTTTTTGAGGGATAATCCCTATTTCGTTCGCCTCTCTTTTCGGGAAAAATTCTTAACACCTGTGTCAATAAGAAAGAAATGTTTTCGGATACTTGAAAACTTTTCAGTGACAAAAATGCACTAGCAAAAAATTTGCCAAAACCCAGGAATAGAAATTGGAAATACAGTAAATTTTAAAAATTTTCATTTTGGTATTCAACTAAATTGTGAAATGATACGTTTTTTCCACTTAACCAGTTCAATGTCGAGCAGTGTTATCATTGTTTAAAATATACTTACTGCTCCATTTCGAGCTTCTTAAAACTCAAGGTTTAAACTCTTTTACTCTTAAATATCACTTTTCTTTGAATTTATCGTACACAAGCTCACTATTTCAAAATTGTGACATTTCATGAAGGTTAGGTTTTAAACACGAAAAATGATTAAGTTAAATTATTTTATTAATATTGTACAGTATTGAAAGTAAATTTCGTGAAAGTAAGTACCAACTCTGTAGAAATTTGAATTAATTTAATCGAAGTTCACACATCACATTACATTCTACATTATTGCAACCCCACTTTTATATATTTATCTCAATAATCATGCCAATTTACGACTATAGCCTTATTTTTGTAAAAAAAGGAAGTATCCTTGGGTAATTTTTCAAATGATTCAAATTTTTAAATTATGTTTTGGGGAAAAATTGGTAAAAAATGTTCAGTTTTCTCGTGCAATTGCACTTCACGTTTATCGTTTTCATTTCCATGTCGCCCCCGTAACAAAAACGGTTGTCTACAATGGATGACAGCTTGTTATTCTTTTCTAATTTTCTGTTTGAAAAAAAAGATGCAAAATATTTTAACTTCAAAATACAGTTCCTACATGTATTTGAAATAATGTTTTGAAATACTCGAATGTATTTTGTATTTTTATTTGAAATACATCAGCTGAATTGTATTTTTCCTATGATGTATTTCAAATAAATTGTGTGGATGCTCGTCGAATCGAAAATGCCACGTTCGATCCGACCAAACTGTACATCAATGTTTCAACAATGTACTGCAAATGAAGTTCATTTATATCAAATATAAAATTGAATGATTTTAGTAGTTTTTACAAGGAGACCGTCTTAACGACTGGTCATTTAATGAATGTTTTCCAATATCATAATGTATTGACCTTTGAACATTTTTCTAACTTATATGCATGTGAACATTATATAATAAATTTCTAAGGCTGTTTATAGTCTAGAATTAAATGGAAAGGGGGCTACTGGAAAGAGTATAGAGGTGTGTTCCTACTCACTCCTACCCTTTTTTCAGTATCGCCCCTTTAAAAAAATGATGCCCCCTGTAATGCTCATTTAAATAACTGGAACACGTGAAGTGGAGCTACTGGAAACAGGGTAGAGGTGTTCACGCACTCACTTCAACCTTTTTAAGGATTGTTCATGAAAAAATCCGTAAATGTCATTTTCAAGGTCAAAATCTTAAAAGACTTGAAAAATTTTTCGTTTTTTCACAATGACATTTGCGACTGGAAAAAATTTACGAACTTGTGCTAGAAAAATTCACAGCGTTCACCAAAGTCGTGAGTTTGATAATTTTTAAGATTGCTGCTTTTGAGTTCCATGAATCGTTTCGATAAAGTTTAGTATACAATAAAACACATACTGGGACACATTTCCTTCATTTTCTGTTCCGAAGGCGGCAGATTGCTCTAAGAAGAAAATAGAAAAATCATGAAGGTGCGGCTCTAAAATGATATTTGAAATTATAAAATTATAATTAATTTTACTTAATACGGGAGACCTTCCTACATAACGTTCTTCATTTAATAAAAAATGTTTCCTCATTGGAATGTGTTAAAAAGGCAGTTTACAACGCAGTATTTTTTGCCACTAAAGTAGGTTTTACTGCGTTATATAGAACTTACGACTATAAGTACCTATGCACTGTTGCAGAGTTGAGACCTATAAGTTTATACTGAACGTGATTAAGCTCAATGCCACGATCGACTTACCTGATTTCTACCTCACCGACATTTTTTTTGCAACAACTCACGTCCACACGAATTGAGATATCAAATTAAAAATCTGAAAAAAATGTATAAAGGCTACTTAGAAACGTTTGTATGGTCCTGAATTTCTCAAAATCCAAACAAACTTTACCAAAATAATTTTTCTTGTAGTTTTAGAAATTTAGAATTACACAAACGTTTCTTCGTGCCTTTTAACCAATTTCCGAAAACGTCAACTTGATATCTCAATGCGTATGGACATAAGTTGTTGTGAAAAAATGTCGGTAGAATAGGAATCGGGTAAGTATATCAAGGCATTAAAAAATTTACCGAAAGTTACTATAAATGTCAGTAGACAGCCTCAGCAGTGAATAATTGTTGATGAAAGTGAAATGCCTAAAGTAGGTTCAATTTACAGATTTCGCATGCTTCATGTTAATACGCCGTCAAAATCCTTATTGTTGATTAAATATGCATCTTTTCTCCCACAGATGAATTAATGTGCCTTGACATGATATTTGGTATTCTAAAATTTTGCGTACCAAATTTAATCCATTCATTAATTTTGTTGACTTTCATCTTATCCGATAATACGCTATACGCCTGATCCATAATGGGAATGAGTTCTTACTCCGCTCGGGATCCACTGTAGCGTAAGTCCGCACTATAACAGTTGAGTTTTTGATGCCAACAATCGATTATAGAATTCTCAGTGCTCTCCTGATGGTTGGTAGGTAACTGAAGAAGAATTGGATGTGCAACCACTTTTAATATACACAAGATTTCACTGAATTTAACTTTAAATTAAAAGGAACACTAAACTTTCTTTACAAGCATCCTTGTATATGGCTCTAGAACTTTACTGCTAAGAATCTCCTCGAAACTGCTTATCAAATATTGTATACAACTGCTGCTTAAAGTTATTCTAGAAAATCTTATATTAACACAGAATAATCGACTGACTTCAAAAATACATATATTTTTTTTATCAAGCTTCTTTTTGAATTTGCACTGTATTATGTATTATTAGGTGGTGCTGGAAAGAAAGCATGAATCATTTAATAAAATACATATTCCCTCATCTCAAGCGTTGTGTTACATATTGAGAGATAAAGGCATTGGACAATGTACTTTTAATCTATATATTAAAGTTAAAGAACGTGCGACCAGCCATCCTTCAGTCCCACGATGCATCATCCTTCACGAACCGTCCAATGGAAACAAGTTTCAAGTATCGGAAACCTTATGTTACAAGACATAAATTATATGAATATATTTATTAAAAATACAAGCTGCGTATTACACAAGATTGCTACACATGATGTACTACTCTCTCTCTATCCTGAAGTAAGGTTATGTTAGCTGTAACTTCTACGCAGTACAAAGGAAATTGTGTCTCTACAGTAAATTGTTAATTCAAAACATGAGTCATTGAGCTAATTTCAGTTTCAAAACGTGCTTTAGAGCAACTTTCGACAAGAAATCGTATTGTGAACATCCGGTCACAACTTGAACTTTGGACCAAAGATGTTTAGAAATTTCAATCAACGAATGACTCATTTTGCGACTTATATCTGGTAGCCGGAGCCATACGACCTAGTTTCTAATTGGTAAAATAGCCATAAAATTTCATGATGTCAGCGATTTGATTCGCTGAGGGACTAGAGAAGGGTAATTACTCCACCCAAACAGTAGTTTATGAAAAGGCGCGCACAGCAGCAGAACGTCAGATTTCTCATCTCGAAACCCGTTGAAAACTTCTTTTATCCTGCGCCTCTCAGTCTTGTATTTTGAACTTCGAAATTTTTGTGATTCAAATTTAATCAAAGACTCAAAATTAATACAAACTTGTGACGCGGCGTGTTTCAGGGTGAATTATAAACTTGAAAGTTAAACAAGAACAACACTAAATAAATCTTTTTAATTTTTGAGCATAAACAATGGTGTTCTTATTGCAAATTCAACGTACTTCTACGGTAGTGGTTTCCACCACTCAACGGAAGCATACGAACCTTTCAACAAATCAGTGCTGGGTTACAACGGAATGAAAATTCAACTGCAGCGACTGGGATGTAATATTGGTTTCAGAAGTGGGATGCTACACATGAGAACTAGGTCATTGACATTTCAAGTTCAAGGTCGTTCGTCTCACCAAACACAGACTGTTCAATAGTGGTGCGCGGATTTGAATTATCGCTCGAGACTGGATTATCGACAAAGTGAAGCGGTAATATTTTGAATTTAAAAACTCCTCGTGAAGTGAAGTGAAATGACATAAAAAAACAATAAACATTAGAAACTGAAAATTTCGAGCCCAAGACCTTTATTGATGACACTCGGTGAACCAGAGGTCGTACTCATCAGCTTCCTGTAAATAAAGTGAACTTTAAGAGTGCTCACATTTAATTGACATTCAATTTTTTCAAAAAAGAAAAGCCGCGATCTTCTGCTAGGGTTTTGCGTGGTTTTACTTCCGGTAGCTAGGGTGTTGCTAATTGCACCAAGGTCGTTTCCGGTTGAGGAAGATACCACGAATGACCTTGAACCTTTTATCAACTGCGAGCTTAAAAGATTTGGTACACAAAATAACAAAATCTCAATTAAACAAGGAAAAACAACCAGAACAAGACTACTGGCCCAGAACGGAAGAGAGTTACAGCAACGTTGGACCGGCCCAGTACGGAAGAGGGTTACGGCACCATCGGACTTAAAAAGGACAGGAGGAACTCTACAGGATCAAGGAGGACTTTATAGAACTCAAGGAACTTTAGACTTCGTTGGACCAGACTTCTGTAGAACCATCGTGTCTGTAGCGAGACTGACTATTGAAGTGATTCCTCTTTCCCAGCTGTGCGCTTTGAATGGTATACATTTTTGGATTCAGACTTTGAATGGCCTGAACCAGCATAAAAATGTAAATTTTCACAACATTATTAATAAGATGCCTCCTGTAACTAGAAAACGACGTTCACCAAGAAACGCGAGGGAATTTGACGAAGCGTCATCCCCCAAAAAAGCTAGATTAGGTAACGTGTATCGTCCCGATGGACCTGCGAATTTAGAATTATCAGAAAACCTAAATAAAAACGATAGAGTGATCTCTATGAGTTCTGATCCGAATAACGGGGTTGAGGGTGATTTGCAAATGCGGAGAAGTCAGGTTTCTATTGCCTCTCCATCTGGATCTATTTCAATGTCAAATGAAATTTTAGGTTCAGGAAGAATTTCGCGAATCGTTAGAGATATCATTCCAGAATTCACGGGAAAAAACATGTCTATAAAGTTATTTCTTGAACATTGCAAAGCCGTAATTGACATGAATGATCATTCTGACATGCCTTATTCAACAATGTTGATTCTTACCAAAATCACTGGTGAAGCACGAAATCATATCCAAGACAAAAGTGACTTCAAGTTAAATGATACTTTGAAAACCCTTCAACGAATTTATTTTCAAGAAGAAGATGTCAGTCAGTTATTACAAACTCTGACTATAAACGATGTCCAAAAGAGACTATTCAGGAATATGGGACGTGTGTTAATCAAATTTTGAACAAGCTCACAACTCATGTTTAAGAAAACACTCCGTGGGAAAAGGGCATCGGTAAAAGCGAGGCATAAAAAAGAAACTGTTGCTGGTAATTTTTTGCGTGGGTTGGATATTGATCTCTATATGAATATTCCTGGCAGAGAAACATATTCTTTAGATGACGCGATCGCACTACCTATAAAAGCTGAACAAAAGGTTAAGAGCTGGAGGAGGGTGCATATGTCAGCTGACTCTGATGCGGTCCCTTTTGCTTCATTACGATCAGACCCCAAAATTAAATCAAGTCAAAATGTGTACAGACGTATAGCTCATATGCAAGCTCAAGAGAATTCCAAGTCTGAGCGTAACTTAGATTCTATACAATGTTACGAATGTCAAGGATACGGACACTTTCAGCGCGACTGTTCTAAAAATAGTAAGAAGCAAAATGTAAAAGATGGAGAGAGCAGAAAATGTTCTTATTGCGAGAGACCCGGTCATGATTATAATCATTGCAAATTAGAGAAAAGACACGAACTCGAAATATTCCGAGCTAAACAGGGATTATGTAATTTCCCTATCTATTTGAACGAGCGAAAGGTCCGACAGAAGGGGGAAGTTACGACCCTCAATCAGAAGATACCCCCCAAAAGAATAATTTTGAAGCTTCACACTTCAGAAGAACCAGTCCTGATAGTAAATTTCAAACAACTTTCTCTCAAAAATATTGTGATCCAAGCTTCGGTTTATACTGGTTCAAGTGTGAATTTTATAAAAATAAGCGCTTCAAGCCCGCGAATAAGCGTAAATTCGAAAATAATTTACAATCTTGTAGGGATCGGTCCCGATATGATTCCTACGACGGGAGAAGTGAAGATATTCGTAAAAGGGGTTATCACACTTTTTCAAGTGGTATCCAACGATTTTTTTATTCAACAAGATGGGCTCCTAAGTGTTTCTTTTTCGAAGCAACATGGGGCGATTTTGAATTTTGTGGACGATTATATACATTTGGGAGATGAAGACGTTCCATCGATTACACACACAAATATAAAGTTGCCAGCTCGAACAAAAGGATTAACAACATTACCTATAAAATCTACAAACTTAAAAGAGGGATACATTAGAAGAATTCAATGCGGACCGGACATATTTGCTGGCAAGGCTTTGGTATCAAATATAATGAATCCGGTTAGAATTTTTGTAATAAATTCATCAAAGATGTAGTATTGTATTGCGACTTATATCCAGTAGGCGGAGCCATACGGCCTAGTTTTTAATAGGTGAAATAGCCATAAAACTCGATGACGTCAGCGATTTGATTCTTTCAGGGACTAGAGTAGGGGAATTACTCCACCCGAAAAGTCGTATATAAAAAGGCGAGCACAGCAAAAAAACGTCAAACTTCTCATCTCGAAACCCGTTGAAAACTACTTTCAACGTGCGACTCTCAGTCATGTATTTTGAACTTTGAATTTTGTGATTTGAATTCAATCAAAGATTGGAAATTAACGCAAGCGTGTAACGCGGCGTGATTTACGATAAATTAGTGTACTTGCGTGCATTAATTAACACTTCAAATTATAAACTTGAAAGTTAAACAAGAACAACAATAAATAAATTTTGTTAATTTGTGAGCGTAAACAATGTTGTTCTCATTTCAAATACAACCTAGTTCTACGGCAGTGGTTTCCACCACAAACGGCAGCATACGAACCTGCTTTCAACAAATCAGTGCTGAGTTTCAACGGAATGGAAATTCTACTGCAACGACTGGGGTGTAACAGAGACCTTACACTTGAGTTTAAACTCCTGTCCCAATGACCCACTTTCGAAACGGCACAACGGAAACGTCCTACCGATTGCGCCAGTTGTAATGGCCAACGACGCTCGACTCGAAGTTCGTTCCCTTGGAGAATCCTCAGTTCGGCTGTCATTGGTTGCTTCAGTTAGTCCTTCCGTTTGATTTATTTTGATGAAAATCATGAGCCGCGCAAAGGGTTTCAACACAAATAATCAGCACAGAAATCAAAAGAACACTCAATAATTATTTAAGTTTGAATTTTCATTCTTTTGTTAATTGTTCACAAATAGTTCACAGTTTTCGACAGTCTCTCTGTTGGTAGTATTTGAACACACATTCTCGAAGAAGAATCACAATTCTCATTTTTATTCAGGAAACATTGTTTTAATTATAAATTAGTTTAACTAAATTCCACTTTTCGATTTAAATTCACAACCAGCTTAGACGAACTTGATTAATCAAAAGTATTTGCGCCAAAAATATTTTAAGTGCGAACTCAGGTTTATTCAGATAAGTTTCTGAATACACAATCTCCAGCAGACAGTCGCACGTTTTTTTTTGGAGCTGGTAGCAAAATCTTCGGAGAACTGATTTTTCATTTTAGGGGGAAAACAGTCAAATTCTCGGCGAGAGCGAAAATCGTAGTGGCAGCTATCCCATGCGTTTCACTGTATCTAGTTAAAAACTAGGATAGAAAAATCGTCATCAGTTTCAACTAATAGTAAAACAGGTCAAAGTATGAAATATACTCCTCCGCGATCTTGCAGGTCCAAACTTGTCTCCAACAAGTTCCGACATGCAACCCGCGAACGGTCTCATAATTCGAAACTTCATTAACTCTATGACATATTTATGAGTGCCGAGCTCGCACATTTAAAGCTTCCCGCCACGACAACTTGGCGCCGGCACTCCTTTAACTCTAGCGGCTTTTAGCTTTTCCGCTCTCTACTGTTTACTTAAAATCTAGATCACACATTACTCATTTCTAGTGCACTCAAGCCTCCTCTAGTTTTCCGAATAACTTCTACGCATAAATATAAGTAATGCGCATTTCTTATATTATTATTCTCATTTTACCAACATTGAGGGTGGGATGACAATAACCGTTTTTTCAAGCCAACAATTCCTCAAAAATTTTGAAAATTTTACTAAAACCTCTAAATCAATTGGGTCTTATTAACAGCATCTTATATTTGCTTTCATTTATATTCCTCTTTATTAATTAAATCTGTTTTATAAGTCATCAATTATTGTGGCTATCAATATTGAATTTAAAAGGGAAAACAACAAATAAATTTAGATCATAGGAACAAGAATTATTCTATTATCAATATACAATAATTTGAGTTCATATTTATACATGTTTCGGAACAAATTCAGGGTCACCATTTTCATTACTCTTTTAAGTATTCATTTCTTTATAATTCCAAAGAGAAAAAAAATTACACTAGGTAGCAATACTCGAATTATATTTTAATATTTATTCTCACCGTCATTACAAGGACAAGGACAAAACTTTAATCTGTCCAAGTGAATCACTGTGGAACAATTTGGGCCGATTTCGGCAAGACCATTCCTGTCTCCTAATAATTTTTCAATAGTAAAGCGGCCATAGGAATAGCGACTATAATTTCTTGTTTTTTAGATTTTTTTTTAATATAAACTTGCACCCCTTCTCCAAAGAGTTTCAGATGAGATTTCTTGTCATAATATCCTTTTGCTTTTTATTTAGCGCTCAAGAACATTTCATACGACTGGGAGTGGATGTTATCCAGTTTTGAGAAAAGCTCCTCCAAATGGTCACAGTACGTGCGATTCGGAAGTCCTGATAGAAAGCTTGTGGGGAAATGAGCTTCCTTGCCGAATGCGGACGTATGGGGAACATATCCAGTGGGTTCATAGACATTCATGTTGTAAGAAAATAAAGCAAGTCTCAACCAGTCATCTCAATCTTTGGCTTCCTCGAATAATCTAATATATTCGATGAGAGATTGATGACTCAGGATAATCGCTAGTGATTCCATCTTTCATTTTCCTTAGGAAGGATCGTTTCTCCAATATAAATGACCACTCGTAGACCCGATCCTTTGAAACATTGTTCAATTGTTTGTTCAGCGGAGACCCAACTCAGTTCTGGAATATCGTGTCCAACTACAGCTTGTTTCTAAATACAACTACAGCCTCTCCGAGTTTAGAATTTTCTTTCATTAATTCTTCTGAGGAAAATGAACCATTCTCTTCTAGATCCCTATTGACTTCAGATTGTAAAGATCTATCAGATGAGATGAAATAAACTATGTGTCCCTTTCCAAAGTGGAGTTTATCTTTACTACATGTTACACAATTTTCTGTCAAAGAGAGAATTTGTGTCTTCTTCACACCGCTCTGGAAACCCTCAGGCACACAGCCCCCCGACACACAGTCAGCAATTTCAGACAGAAGGCCCCCTGAAACACAGTCATCAATTTCAGGCACAAAGCCCCCTGACACACAGTCAGCAATGCCAGGCACAAAGGCCGCCGCCACACATCCGCCTGACAAACAGTCAGAACCACAGATGTCGACACTTGATTTCAACCGGCTAGTGCTTCGGCGGGATTCCAGAACGTCTCTACTCTTAAAGATTTTACATAAAGTCTCTGCCCAATCATTTCCTCCAATGTCAGGATTCATCTCTCCCTTTTCTCAAACATAAACGCAGAAGACAGGTTCGCGTTCTGCAGTCATCGATACAAGTTTCTCATTCATGAGTTCAAGAGGTTAAAAATTCTCCATGACACCGACCGGATTTCTTGACAACGCGTCTGCGTTACTATTCACTTCCGGGTTCACAGATGGCAATAAGGTTCTATTCACTCAGCTTGACCCTACATTTCGCCAATCTGGAGACCGGATCTTCTAAACCAAACAACTATAATAGAGGACGATGGTCAGTAACCAGCGTAAAGCGCCCATCATATAAGTATGTATGGTCTGAAATGTCTGATGCAGAACACAGCTGCCAGAAATTCTTTTTCTGTAGTGGAATAATTCAGCTCAGCTTTGTCAAGATCCTTGAGGCAAAGGCTATCGGCTAATGTTTTCCAATTTCTCTCTGATTGAGTATTCCAGCTAATTCATAGTCAGAAGCGTCGGTAGTTGATAAGAAGGCCCTGGTGAAATCAGGATACTGGAGGATGGGTTCCGAACAGTTAATATCTCTCAGGGTAACGAAAGCTGTTTGTTCAGCCTCCGTCCGCTTTAATGAAATTTTATCTTTCAGTAGATAAGTTAAGGATTTCGCATGTTTTGCGAAATCACGGATAAATTTTCTATGATAACTGAATAATTCCAGCAACTGTTTGATATTCTTTTTATTTTTCGGAACTGAAAAATCTTCTACAGCATTAATCTTTCGTGGATCAGGTTTCACACTTCCCGAGTGATAATATGTCCGAGATCAGCTATCTCGCCTTTCGTAATCGTTTTAAATGTTGTCTTAATTTTAATGTATGATCATCTAGAAAATTTGCATAGATGACTATATCATCCATGTAAACAAACATTTATATTCCTTGCAATTCTGAGAAAACTTAGTTCCTAACCCTTTTAAATTTCGCCGGGGCGTTTTTCAGCCCGAAAGGCATTCTCGTGTATTCTAAATCATCGTATGAAGTCGTAAAAGCTGTTTTTTCAATTGAATCAGCATTCATGGGGATTTGATGAAATCTCTGTGCTAAATCCATACTTTATAAATACTGTGCCCCCCTCCCCCTTAGCTGGTCTAAGATGTCGGTTATGTTCGATAAGGGATAGGTATCTCCTACAGTGTGCTCATTCAGCGTTCGATAGTCTATTACCATCCTCCATTGCCTGATTCCATTTGAGACAGCCTTCTCAGGAACTACCCAGAATGGTGAATTATATGCCGAGTCTAAATGCTGAACGATCCCTGAATCTAACAATGGTTGAGTTTGTTTTCTAATTTCTTCTTGATGGATTTTAGGACACCTATATTGTCTTGTGCTTACAGGGAAAGGATTGTTGGTCACAATCTTGTGCGTGGTGATATAAGTGACACCAAGTTTATCACCGGGGAGATCAAATTGGTTTACGTATTCAAAAAGGATAGGGAGAAGACTCTCTTTTTCCGTTTGATTTATGAAAAATTAAATCGTTTTAAAAGCTCAGCAAAGCGCTCACTCTGTTTTTTTAGCGTTCCCATCAAAGCCCGCCCCCGTAAGATTTGACAATGAAGGGATAGCAAGACACTCCTCCAACTCCAGAGAAGGTATCGTTATATCAATTTCTTGGGCAGTCGAGTTGATCATAAAGATCTTAGCCTTGCCCTTATTGAAAGTCATCAATGACTCTCCAATAAATATCCCTGGTCCACAATTTATCCGTCCTATGTACCCCTCGTTGATACTCGTTCTCCTGAGAGGCACCTCTACTAAGACCTTCTTTCTAACAGGGACATTAACTGTAAAATACTCAACAAGGGGAAATTTATCATTTCAAAACTGTATTGTACTTTCAGAAAAATTCAAAAAAGTCCTGTGGAGTCTCGAGAAAGTGATTCCAATAATTTCGTCCTAAGGTATCGGAAATGTATTGGGAACTAACTGGAAAAGTGTCTGCACCCCTCTTATAGTCATTATTATTTTCCCCTTGGTCTTGATTACATTTGATCCTATACCGATCAAATTTGAAAATCTTATCTCTGTTTACTGTACAATTTTTATCCAGGGCATGCTCCTTGATGAGGCTTACGCTGGACCCCGCATCAGTTGAAAATTTGGTCTTTTCCTCTTTGAAGTTTTGGTTCTCTAATTCCACTAAGGCGGAAGGTCTAAGTTCTTCATCAATTTTTTAATTTAATATAACTCTCTTACTGGTAGCTCTTTCTGAATTACTACTCAACCCTTCCCCAAACTCTTGGAATTCTATTCGTTTGCCACCATTTTTTTTATTCTGATTTTTGTTAAACTTTAATCTGTTAATTTCTTGTTGATGTTTTCTTTCAATTCGACAATCACTAACCCTATCCCCATTTTCCTGGCAATAGTAGCATATCACTCTCTTTCCTCTCTCAATATTTTCCCTGGTTTGTATAATGAGACAATTTCGCTCAATGTGTCCCAACTCTTTACATAAGAAACACTCAATCGACTGTCTTTCTCTTTTCACGACCTCACTTGTCTTTTCTTTTGTGGTAACATGTGCCACTCTTTTCCGATTTACTGTTTTGTACGGATCGCTACTTGAATCTTCAAAATTTCGATATTCGGATTTATCGTGAACCAAATCCTTACTTTTCAATTGAAGGCTAACCTGATTTGTCACGGCTATTGCTTGATCCAACGTATCGATTTTTTCTTTGTGGATTCGCAGGTAAATTTTTCTATCCAATTTTCTCAAAAAATTAGCTATTGAGGTAATCTTATAGGTTTCGCAAATTCCTAACCCTTTACTACCGGGGGTATTTTCTAATACCTGAGTAATTGATCTATTCAAAGTTTGTCCAACTTGAGCCCCATATTCGATTATGGTCTCGTTATATCATAGTTTCATAGCTGATAGTTATTGAGCAAGCTGACTCACATCCGCTTGCTGTGAATGTATTTGACTCAAAATTTTAAGAATCTCATCCAACTTGATTCCTGGCCTGTCCTGTATGTGATTTCTAACTACTCCATCAATTTTTGATTTGTACAATAACGTCGAATAAGTCAAATCGCAGGGCCCAATTATATCCTGCGCAGACTGACAGTGATTGATGAACATTCTAACAGACATATTCTTTCCATTAAATTCTGGAATTATACCTCGCACGACTTTCGAAATTCTTTCTGGGTTTTGAATTCCCGTAACTAATGAGCTTGAGCTGTTTCCCTGAAAATAATCATGATCAGAGGTTTCATATCTGACTGATTCGCGATCAGAAACTGGATTCGCCAAAGTATCTTCTGAGATAATAGTTCCTGCAGAACTGGTACTAGCACGAGGTGCGCTTACTATTTGTGACAAATCAGGTGAGCCCTCAATCATTCCCCTGTCATTTACATTAGTAACATCGAGTGGGAGTCTCGGCTCTTTAGAAATTGTAAATGGAGGATTCGGATTCCCCGCAGTGACCACTGCATTATCATTCCTAGCGAGAGTTCACAAATTCCTCGCTGCCAAGGGTCGTTTACTCTGGCCCTTTGTTGCGCTCCTAGTTTTTTGCATCTCAATTCATATTTCAGGCTTCAAGGTTGATTTATTATTGAAAATAATTAACTATTTAAATTGTATTTTACCAAAAAACCAGGTAAGATATTTTTTATTCATATTATTCTATTTTACTTCTTAGAATTTGATGAGTCTGGAATTCTGGTGTTATTTATTTTCTTAAAGAACTAGATATAAGTCAAATAATTAAATTTAAGGTTTTTAATGAAGAATTTTGCATAAAAATAAAATAAATGTCAAAATCTTCATTTTAAGATTGTTTAAGTAGTAAAAAAATATTATCACTCAATAAAACATACCTCTTATTTGAAATTGATTTCTTGAAACCTGAATTCACAAAAAATATATCTTCAGACCTACTACTTGTTGTTCGGCTCTTGAGTCATTGAGGCTCGCTTATCATTCAGCATTCAATTAATCCAATTAAAATCTTCTTTTTCACTTCACTATATTTATTTAGCCAAATTAGCTTCACTGTGCACTACACTTTACTACGGAGAGTTTCTTTGCAGATTTTTCTAAAGGTTTTTTTCCAGTGTTCCGGTGAGTCCTTAGCCGGGGAGATCAGACATCCTTCAGTCCCTCGATGCGTCACCCTTCACAGGCCATCCAACGGTGCCGGTACCCTTCACAGATCTAGGAAATCAGGAACAATGGGAGGTTTTACCTTTTGTCAGAATTCATGTACACTTTCGGACTCGAAAACTACTAGAATTCCATCCCCGGGTTATCCGAAGTGTACAAAAGATCTGACAATTCCAGGAAATTCTTAGCAATTCCTCCAAGCTAATGGGTGCCGAATTGAAGGAGTTGAATCCAATATTAGATTGATCAATTCTATTTCTTCAGTTGTTAACGGCATGTCATCTTGGGAATTTGAATTTCGCAGTTAGTAGGAATGTCCACTTCTGCTGAGACAGTGACCTTGAACTTGATTTCAAACTCCTGTCGCAATGACCCACTTTCCAAACGGCACAACGGAAATGTCCTACCGACTGCGCCCATTGTAATGGTCAACGGCGCTCGAATCAAAGTTCCTTTTCTTGGATAATCCTCAACTTGACTGCTATTGGTTGTTTGAGTTAGTCCTCCCGTTGATTTCTTTTGACAAAAATCGAGAGCAGCGAAAAGGGGATTTAACAAAAATAATCAACACAGAATTTAGAAGAACACTCCATATTCATTCAAGTTTGAATTTTTATTCTTTTGTTAATTGTTCACAACTAGTTCACGATTTTCACCAGTCTTTCTGGAAGAAAAATCATCATTTGCCGATTAATTTCTGCGCATACATATAAGTAATACGCGTTTCTGACTTTATTATTCTCATTTTACAAACATTTAGAGTGGGAAGACAATAACCGTTCTTTCAAGCCAACGATTCCTCAAAAATTGTTGAAATCTTACTAAAACCTCCAAAATTAATTGGGTTTTATCAACGGAATTCAAACTCATGAAAACTCTATCAGTTTTCCGTCTATTTTAAAAAATTTCTTGGCGCCAAGTTTCAAACCGGCGGCCATGCTTGATTAAACGCCATCTAACAAATCTCAGTACGCAAGTCAACATACACCATTACATTCCATGATCCAACAAACTATGATCCCGCTATTTTGATGCTCAAATTCGGTCGACTTCGAGTGTCCCGAGTACCCCCACCATACGCACTGCATTGGCGCGAACGGAACGCGAAGCCAACTGCCATTCAAACTCAAAGTTGTGAAGAAAATTGGATTTAAAGATTCAAGATGGAAGGGTCGACGGGTCGAACTAGGGAGCCGTCTGATTGGTTAACTTTTTTTTACTTGAGCGTGGCGAGACCATAGTTTGTTGGATCATGATTACATTCGGATTCGACGTGGATTCTCTCTTTACACGTTTGGATCCCATTGCGGCCGGTCGGAATGGAATCTTCTACGGAGGGACTACGGAGCAACTACGGAAGGCTGGTAAACTCAGGCGACTTTCCATTTGGAAAAAGTGCACAAAGTAAGCTTGCATTAATAAAAATTAACATATTTACAGTTATATGGGCCGTTATCGAATCCTTATTAGTCTGTGAGGCTGAAAAAATAATAAAATTCGAATCCCTCAAAAGACCGATCGCAGCTGCCAAACGTAACCTCAAGTATATCCCTTGCAAAGCCGATCGGAGCTGAAGCAATGTGCCGTTTCAGAAAGAACCCCGCACAAACCTTATGGAAAGCTGCCCTCCGTCAAATTGGCTGAAACTTTGGGAAAATGAAGTTCTCGTCACCCCGAACAAAAGTCTCCATGGGC
>JAUMHM010127687.1:0-19185 GCA_032362435.1 Melikaiella ostensackeni
GAATTCATTAAATTTAAATTTTTTATTATAAGTTATATCCAAAGTTATGTCAAATGTCCAATATTATGATAAAAGATGTCGGTTTTTGGACCATTAATTTATTAAATACGTTATTTCAATGTATCTCCCACAGAACGTAGGGCCCCACCAGGATTGTAAAACTACATTAAAAACTGTGTAACCAGTATGAAAACAACCAAAGTTTTAACAATAAGGAGACCATCAAACATAATTCAGTCATAATTTTAAAATAAGAATGCCAAAAGTTCAAAATTTCGTAAAACGTAAAGTAATTTTGAAAATTCCTCAGATTGCCGATTATGGCATTGTGGTAGCATAAATCTTGTATGGACTTAAAAAAATTGTAGTATATAGATTTGCAAATAGTGTTTTCATCCATGACGAGATGTCTAATTGTTTATTTATAAATTAATTATTGGACCAACACATGTTATCTTACCTATGTATTTTACCTATGTCCATTTATTTAAAAAACTCAAAAACTAAAGGGGGCGAGGGGCTAAATTTAAAGTAACTTTCAGGTACCTTTGAGTTACTTCTCTTAGTAATGTAACTGCAAGGAGTCACTTTTTCCACAAAAGTAACGTGACTGTAACTATTACTCAGGAAAAGTAACTTACCGAACACTGGAATCAGTATAGAAAATATAAATATTATATAAATATAAATAAAAATATCAAGTAAAGCCCTAGCGCTATACTTGACCGGGCTAGTCTTACAAAAAATTTCGTAATACTAGTCAGTGCCATAAATAAATAATTAAGCAAACTTAAAACAGTCATAGTCATTCTGAAATATTCAATGATTTTAATTGGACGGAGTGAAAATGCTCAAATGGTTCGAATCAGTGAAGCCGAGCAAAAAAAACATAGGGGTTTGGCGATCCGAAAGATGTATAAAAAAATCTCCCTATAGGCCAGAGTATTATATTGAATATTTGTAACTAAAGTTATTTCTGCCGACATCTCTAAGTTCAAATGAGAGACATTCCACTAATTATTAGTAAAATCATGCTATATAACATATATAACTATATAGTTATATATTATCTGAGTTGTTCGGATTGAAATTTTTTGGGTTACAGGCGATGAAGTATAAAAACGTGGATTTTACGACCTTATTTCAAAATCACTCAACTTCAGTTGTTCCATTTTTTGACAATTTCATCGCCTATAGCTCAATGAATTTCAATTCGAGTGACGCGAAGAATATATAGTCAGAAAGAAGAAGAACATATCTTTCGAATGTTATACAGTTCATGTTAGTTGGATCAACCGTTCTTGATATTTTCACCAGTAACTAAAAAAAGAGCCACAAAACACATTTTTTGCAAAATTTTCGAAAACGCTTCTCCGGAAAAATTAATGAGCATCATTTTCTGTTTCAGCGACCCAAAATTCGTCTAGAAAACACTTTTTCTTTCAGCTTCATGCGATGAACCAAACATTTGTAAACTAGTGATTTCATTGAATCCCATGAAACTATTTGAAGTCCTGAAATCCTCGGAAAATTGTCTAAATCCATTTACTTTTCTAGAAATTCCTTAAAACAATTTAAATCGATCGAAATCTTTTCATATTTCATGAAACCCCGTCAAACAAAAAAATTGATAGGAAGGTTTGAATTTTATTTTTGCCCATGGTCTCGAATCCACAAACTGTCAAATTACCATTCTTGTGATTAAAGTACAATTTGATTTATTAGATTGCTTCTTAGTTTATTTTAGTCACGATTTAAATGTGATCTATTTGTATTTAAAATTCAGCATAAAAATTTCTAAAATTGTGAGGAATGGTGATATGGAAAAACAAGAATTATGCACATGACAATGCAATCACGCATACTCAACGCCCGCTGTAAAACCGACGAGGACAATAAAATCTTATCAGAAAAGAATAAACTTAGCTGCTGTTGTTTTTCTCCTATTTGCGACTTTCTTTACATTTTTAGTTGAAAGAAGAAAATGGAGTTTGTCCTTGAATATTCGGTTTTAATCCAGTTTTTCTCATTCAGTTTATTCGAAGTCAGATTGTGGAAATCTTCTGATTTGAATAAAAAATAGCTCAATTTTTCTTTTGAGAAATACTCTAGAATTTCCTAAAACTCAAGTTTGCATTTAATTTTGCATTTATTGATACTAGCATCTAGCTAATGGTCACAGAAGTCGTGTACATGAACAAGTAGCTCTTCTTTTAATTCACAGAATTTTCTAAATCGATCAATTCGGTTATTTATCTTGGGAGAAATCATAGCTTTAAACTACTTTGTTTTTTTATTTCATTATGAATCTGTGGTTAAGTTAACCGAAGTTTCGGAACGTGGCAGATTTCTTAGATAACTAAAAATAACAAATAACTGACGAAATAACTGAAGTAACAAATTTTAGACTTAAAAAGTAGAATACGTAGAGTAAAAAAAAGTAGAATCAAAAGTTTCTGGAAAATTGCCCTGAATCTTCATTAATACAATTTATCATGACATTTTAGGACAAATCGATCAAATGTTGCAGGCTGCAGATCGACTGAATTGCTCAAAATTCGAATTTTGGACATGAAAAGTCCAATATCTCTAGAAATTTTCAATGAATTAAAGTTTCTTGGAAAATGCTCCTCGAGCTTTATCTAGTAAATTCATCCTAAGATATTTAGATGAACCGGCTGAAAATTGTAGGTTACGGGTCGACTGAAATGCTAAAAATGATACCTTTTTCATGTTTTCTGAATCTGCTGTGTCCAGTTTTTTCAAAAATGTACAATGTGTTTGCACAGAAGTTATTTTTAATCAAATTTTATTGATTTGCGAAGGTCTTATGCAAAGCGATGCAGAATTGGCTGAGATATACACAAAAGAGGCTAAATGCATAAATAGTTCGAGATAAGATATTCGCGGTCTTTACTTGGCGGTGATTCACAACCGCGAATCTTGATAAGAATGCTTCAATTTTTAAAAACATGTTTTTGGACAAAATTTGTAAGTGTTTAATTTTTATTGCATCAAGTTTGAATTCATGAGTTTTGAAAGTACCCCATTAGATAGAAAATTTTTTGCTTTGAAAGCTTAAATACAAAAATATTTGGTTTGAAATTTTCCAATTCCTGGCGGTTCCCAATTTGAAAGTTGACAATATTGTGCAATTTTTTATTTTAAAATAGTGTTCGACTTTAGTAGTAGGTAATATCCTCTTCTATAATTTATGACTCTTTTGATGTCAATTTGAAAAATATTGTCCTCACTAAATTGAAATCCTGCCAATTCGGTAATAGTTTCAAATTTAAATATTACAAGTGTCATTTCAATTCCACTATCAAATCTTTCAAAATTGCCAAACTTCATGTTGAAAGCCTCGATAGTCGATTTTATATTTGATAGTTCTGATTTAAATATCCCAAGTTGAAAATTGAAGATGTTCCAAAATATTAAATATTTCAAACTTAATTTTTGAAGAATGAATTGAAAAGCTTAAAACTGTGATACTTCAAAAATGGAAATTATAGCAATCTGTGTTTTTTTTTTTGAATTTTGAATTTTCAATGTAATATATCAAAATTATCCGATATTTAGATGAAAAATTTTAAAAATGATTCATTGAAAATTGACAAATATTTGATTGGAATATTTTAAGAATGAATGATAATTCTAAACGAAGTGTTAAAAATTAAATGATTTCGAATAAAAAAGTTAGGAATTGTATTATTTAAAATCAAATATATTCAAATTTGTTTAATTTTTAACGTTTTATAATAGAAATTTTTAATTTTTAATGTTTCTCATTCAAAACTACTTCATTCTAAACGTTTTTTAAAATAACTATTCAATTTTAGGATCTCATGATTGAAAATTCTTTTATTTTCTGTAATTTTTTCGCTTTAGTTAGTGGTAAATTAGGAATGTAAAACTTATAAATACTAAATCGTTAGTGAAAATAATTTCTCAAAACTTGTTTCATGATACGTCGTAAACTGCATGCGAACTTATGAAAAATCTTATGCGTGATGGTTCAAGTCATGAAGCTTAAAAAAATTTCAGTATACCAGCTTAATCCTGCTCTTATAAAATTTATTAAAAGATTAAATTTAATGACTATATAATCCTTTGTAACAAGTTTCGTTTTTGAATGTTTGTCTATTTCTGCTAATCTCTCACGTATCAAGATATCTTCACGATCCCTTTTCCCACCCTTAAAGAAAAAACAAACAAGGATTACATGATTTTTGTACAGCCTTCATCAACAGTGTTGCGGGAAAACGTGAACGAAAATTGAATAAGGTTTATGAATTCGCAATATTTTGCATGTACAGGGCTTTACAAAAACTTTCTTTGATAAAGTAAATGGTGTCGTTGTATACCGTTTTTTAGTCGCGCTCCTCGACCCACGCTTTTCGCTTAGCTAGACTTTGAGGGTTGAAAAAATATACTATGATTATAGGAAATTTTAGGGCCGTTTGAGGGCCCTTGATAAATCCTTCATTTCTAAGAAATCCCGGGATCAATCGAGGGAACAGTTTTGAAGTTACGAGTATGGCGGAGATAGTTTCATGTGAACTCAGCGCGCAAGCTATTTTTTACTAAAAATTGCAGAGCCAAACAATTGGGCATAATATTTAATACATGATTTCAATTTCAAAATTGATTATTGTGTTAAAAATGTGATGTATGAACAATTCCGGTCCAAAGTAAAATACTTCACCATTTAATGTTTTAAAAATGCAAGAAATTTATAACATTTTTTTCACAAAACTTCAAATCTCCACAAATGTCGTGAGCTTGATAATTTTTAGAATCGCTGCTTTCGAGTTCTGTGGGTATATTTAATAAAATAAAGTAAACAATACAAATTATGTATCTCTCAAAAAATTATGCAAATTGGAAAATATTTATATACTCTTCCGCCGTTTTCTAAAAATTATTATTTCATCAATATAATAGATGCGAATACGATTTCGACATACGAAGTTTTAAAAACATAGGAAATTCATTAAATTGTTTTTAAAATATTTCCAATCTTAGCAGAAGCCATGAGTTTAATTATTTTCAGAAATGCTGCGTGGAGAACTGTATGAATGCTTTCGATAAAATTAAGTTTTCACAATGAAACTATTTATACCTCTAAATAATATATGCGAACTAGAATGTAATTCCTAATCTCTTCCGAGGTGGCTGAGAATTTTTGTTAATATTTTCATTATATTTACATTATAGATACATTTGAGGTTCCAACATGCAAAGCTTCAAATATATAAAGAAATTATGAATTTGTTTTTATAAAATTCCCAGTCCCTATCGACGAGGACAGCAAAATCTTATTAGAAAGGAATAAACTCATCTGCTGTTGTTCTTCACTTGTCATTGAATTTGTTTTGTATTTTTGTTTAAAAGTTAAAAATGGATTTTGTGCTTGACTGATAGGTTTAAGTGCAAGTTTTTTTCAATGGACGTTTTTTCAAATTTGAAATACGGGAATTTTTAGATTTTAATTAACAATAGTCCATTTTGTCCGTCAAGTAGTACTCTAGGATTTCATAGAATTAAGTTTGCAGTTAATTTTGCATTTACTGATATTAACTTCCAGTCAATGATAATAGAAGTAATTTGTATAAAAAAGAGCTCTCTCTACTCAATCACATAATTCTTTAAGTTGATGAATTCGGTTATTCATTTTTGGAGAAACTATGACTAATGAATAAAATATTTTGGAAAATTGCCAAGAAGCTTCATCTAGTTAATTTATCCTAAGATTTTCAGATGAACCGGCTGAAAATTGTAGGCTACAGGTCGACTGAAATGCTAAAAATGATACCTTCTTCATGTTTTTTGAAACTGCTACGTCCTGTTTCTGAAAAATGAACAATTTCATACACAGGAGTTATTTTTAACAATTTTTTATTGATTTTGAAAGGTTTCATGCAAATCGATAAAGAATTGGTTGAGATATGCATAAAAGAGTTAAGTGCATAGATATTTGCAAATAAGGTATTCGCGGTTTTTAAATGGTAGCGATTCACTACCGCAAATTTCGATAGGAATGCTTTAATTTTTAAACTCGTTTTTAAACGAAGTTTGAAAGTGTTTAATTTTTAATGCTTTAAGTTTGAACTGTTTGAGTTTGAAAGCTCCCATTCAGAAAGCATATTATAATTTTTCATGACATCGTGTTTATGTACAGATGATCATGTAATATTAATATAACATTGAAACTTAAATATAAAATTGTAATTCAAACTCCTTCCGAACTACAATTAGAGATCGAAACTGAAAACTGTATTCCTATTTCACCAATTTTAATCTTGTTCTCAAAAAGCCTGTGATTTTGTTAATTACATTTTCATATCGCCACTCGCGATTAAGTTATTAGTTTAGAAAATAAGATAACGCAGGCAAAATAATGAAAAAGTAGCAAAAGGATGTTTATTTTGATTTTGATGAGTCTCCACATTAATTAAATATTGCAACGAATATTGAAAGAAAAAATATTCTGAACATTTATTAAAAACTGCGCTTAAATTCCTGGTTCAATCAAAGAACTGGTACTATATTTGGTAGTTTGTGAATTTTTTTGAAATCCTAGTTCTCTAAGAATTCAAAATCGTGTTAAGATCCATTGAATATCGACCACAACTTCTTAATATGTTAGAAAGATAGCGTTTATTTTTTTGTTTTGTTTAAATGTTGAGAATCATATACCTCTTATAATTTCCATCGAATTTAGAAATGCCAGTAAAATCATTTTGAAGTCATTCTGCCCTCCAACAAAACAACTCTTAGGAAAATTAGATTTTCCATTTCGAAAATGCTCTTCATTTTTTTCATTGGATTGACCTAGTTGAAATCGTGGCCTTTATTTTGGGACTTGAAAGAGGGTCTCAAATGCTTAATCGATTTGTCAAATCCTCCGAAAGCTAGCATGGCAAAAACATTCAAGTATCCAAACAGAAGCAAACAGAATTTACGTTTTCAGGAGTCCTCAAAATGATAATTGAAAAAATAATTTGATCTCCACGAAATTGTTCTATAATATGGTTTTGAATTTTCTTCAATGTTCACTGAATTCACAGAAAGGGCAGAATTTCTCAGAACTTTTTTCAAAGATTTCAGAATATTTCTGAGGAATTCAGATTATTTGAGATTTTTGAATAAAAAATGGTTTCTTTGGGATTTGAGTACATTTCATAAGATTTCCGAGGACCTAAGGGATTTCAAAGTATAATTTTATATTTTAATATCGCCCATTTATTCGGGAATTCTTCGGATTTCAGATTTTTTAGATTAGATTTAGAAGCATCTATGGATTTAAATGAGAGCAATTGAAATATTGAACATTATCACAAAGAAGCAACTTCAAATTGGTGAAATTCTTAATCGAATAATTTTCATCCAAAGACCTCGATAATTAGACTGTATTTTAAAATTAAATATTAAAATTGGTATAATTATTAACTGAAAGAGCTTGGAACAGAAGAATTTTCAATTAAAACTTTCAAAATTGTTTATCTTTTTTCAAAAAGAATTACAAATTATAGAATAATTCTTGAATAAATTCGTAATAATTATATAAAATGTTGAGTAATAGATACTTTTTAACTCGAAATTTGAATTGCAAGCCTTAAAGATTTCAGGATTTTATAAGAATTTCATAAATTAGTCAATTACGAGTATCAAATTAGTAGCGTCCCAAGTGTAAAATACTGATAGTCAGCTTTGAGATTCCAATAATTTCAGAATAGAATAATTCAAGGTTGACCCCTACCCAATTGTAGAAAAGTTTCAAATCGCAAAGTTTTAACATGAAATTTATCTGATAGGAACTTCAAATTTTAGTTAATTTTCAAATAGGCAATGTTTGATATTTGACGAATATCGAATTCTATGAGCGTGAATACTTCCAGATTGTGCAATTATTTCATTCAAAATTGAAAGACTTAATAGGTGAATAGCTTTTAATGAAGTCTCGGCTTAAATAAAGTTCGTGGTTTTCCGGGATTATCTTCTTGTTAAATATTCCAACAAATTTGTTTACCTGATGAGATATGTTTGCAAAATACAACTCATATAGAGCTCCTAATTTTGTCTGTAGTGATTATTTCTTAGAAATTCGTTAATTTTCGGTTTCAAATATGTGAAACCTCATTGCACAAGAAAGTCAATCATTAATTCTTTTGCAGTGCAATGTTCCTAAATAGCTTAATGAGAAATATAAATAAGAATTCTTGAAATTCTTTATACTTTCGCAAACGTACTTCCATAAACTAGAATTTTTGATAATAACTTTGATCTTATTTTTTGTATATTTTTGCAATAAATAGTAATAAATTGAAAATGTTAAAGCTATAAATACTCAATCGTTTGTAAAAACATTTTTACGAATCATAGTTTATGATGTGTCGTGAACTACATTCAAAGTTATAAAATATCTTATGTATATTATTTCAATACGTCATGAAGCCTAAAGAAAAATGAGAATGCCAACTTATTTCTGCTCTTATAAAATTTATTGAATGATTTAATTTAATGATTATATAACGCTTTTTAACAAGTTTTGTTTTTAAACTCTTGTGTATTTCTGCTAATCTCCCACTTATCGAAATATTTTCACGACCCCTCACATCAACCCTCAAAGAAAAAACCAAAAAGCATCACATGATTTTTATACAGCCTTCATTGAGAACATGATCTATAAACATAAAAATGAAGGAAAACAAGTACCATGTTCTGCTCCAACATTTATAATTTGTGAAACTGAGCTTATGATTTAGAATTAAGAATCCCTTAAGAATCAAATTCAGTTTATGAACTTACAATTTTTTGCATTTACAGAGTCTTAAAGAAGATTTCTTTGGCAAAGTAAATAGTGCCATTGGATACCGTTTTTCAGTCACTTTTCGCTTACGTAGACTTTCGTTTTGAAAATGTAAGATATTTGGGTCCATATCAAGTCACATGCGGAATGTCTTCCTGTAGTCTCCTTCCATGACAAAATGAGCTTTCAATAATAGAAGATGAAATTAAATCAGAAGAATTGGAAAAAATCTGTTTTTGCAGGATCGGACCAGGACCGAAGAAAAACTTAAAGAAAATAATATAAATTGACGAAGTGTCTCCCCAATTTTTGATGAATAGATAAATACTTCTCGTATGTTCGACTTGTCGTACGGAACTTTCAAGATGACTAGTTCATCCTCTATTCCAAAATATTTAATAAATCAAATTAATGGCAAAATCACTTATTTTGTTGAAAATATACTATGTGAACGTTTTCAGTTTAAAGTAAAATACTTAATGATTGAAATAATACTTACGGTTGAAAATAATTGACAAAAAGTTGATAATTGAAAGAGTGATTCTAAGAAATTTTCAATAAATCCAAGTGACTGGCAGACAAACTTTAAATTTTTTTAAAAAGATTTATGAACGAAAGCATTTAGAAATATTGAATATCACTTTACTGAGATATTTTTCAAGAAAATTTATCAATCAAAGAAAATGTGGAAACTGGCTGGGACTTAAAATCGTCAACTTTTTGTCAACCATCCAAATAAGGTCTTTCCTATTGTACCTCGAATTGCCTTATATATTGATCATCAATTCTAAAAAGTTTTCGCTCATCACTAAATAGCTAAATACTCGCATGTCATTGCTTTTAAATTAAAGGTTTCGACATACGATGTCTCAAATTTCGTAAGAAAATTACGATCTTATTTTTCTAAAATTCCCAATCTCTAGAAAAGTCGTGAGTTTGATAATTTTTCGAAATGCTGCCTCAGAGTTCTATGCTTTTATCCAATAAAATCCAGTATACAATGTTGTATATAATGAAACTATGTGCCTCTAAATAATGTATGCGAACTATAAAGTAATTCTTAATCTTTTCCGGCATCAGTAACAATTTGACTACTCGTTTTGTTATTTTGACATTGAAGATGCATATACGGTTTCGACATGCTATGTTTCAAAAGTATAAGAAATTTACCACATTGTTTTTACAAATTTCAAACAGATTTCGTAAGCTTGATGGTCTTTAGAACTTTGCTTCGGAGTTCTATGCATATATTCAATAGAATCTAGTATACGTTGTAGTATTTGATAGAACGATATCCTTCTAAATAATGTATGCAAACTATAAAGTAATTCTTTATCTATTCCAACGTTTCTGAAATCTTTAATCATTCGTATTGTTATTTTTACATGATAGATACATATACTGTTTGACATATGATTTTCCAAAAATTTAATAAATTCCTGATATTTGGGGGTTGTTTAAATATTCCCTAAGCATTCAAATGAGGAAATCGTCATTTCCTAAAAAGAAACTTACGGGAGATTTTTTGATTATACTATTGAAGTCGGAAATCACTTCACAATAAATGCAAAAAACATATCCAAGCAAGCAAGTTCGTTGAATTCATTCGAAGGCTTCTTGCAACATTCCTCACAGATTTAAGCAAGAAAACAGTCATGTCCTAAAAAGAAAAATCACGGGAGATTTTTCGATTATACTATTGGTGTCGGAAATCATTTCACAATAAATGCTAGGAACATTTTTAAGCAAGAAAACTTGTTGAAGTTATTTTGAGGTTTATTTAACATCTCTGAAACATTCAAGCAAGAAAATCAAAATTTTCTAAAAGCCAAAATCACGGGAGATTTTTCGATTATACCGTTGGGGTCGAAAATCAATTCACGATAAAGGAGAAGTCGTTGGATTTATTTTAAGTGTTGTTTTAGCAACCCTTAAAGATTTGAACAAGGAAATTGACATTTCTTAACAAACACAATCACGGCAGATTATTTGATTATACTATTGGAGTCGAAAATCACTGTACAATAAATGCTAGAAACATCTCCAAGCAAGAAAATCCGTTGAATTCACTTTGTGGATTGTTTTGTGATTCCTTAAAGATTTAAGCAAAGAAATCCACATTTACTAACAAGCAGAATCACGAGAGATTTTTAAATAGACCATTGGATTGGGAAATAAATTTACAATGAAAAGAGGAAAATTCATAAGCAGGGAAAGACATTGGATTCATTTTAAGCGTCTTAGCATCCCTTAAATATTCAAGCTACATTTAACATTTAACATTTAACGACACTTCCTAACAATCAGAATCACGGGAGATTTTTTGATCATAGTGTTAAAGTCGAAAATCATTTTACAATAAATGCTCGAAACATCTTCAAGCAAGCAAATTTGTTGAATTTATTCGAAGGGTTGTTTGAACATCCCTCAAAAATTCAAGCAAGGAAATCGGAATTTCCTAACACGCGAAATGACGGGAAATTTTTTGATCATACCATTGTGGTTGGAAATCAATTTACGATAAAGAAGAAAAACATTTTCTAGCAGGGAAAGTTATTCAATTTATTCTAAGTTTTGTTTTAGTACCCCTTGAAGATTTAAGCGAGGAAATGGACATTTCCTAACAAGTAAAATCATGGAAGATTTTTGCATTCTCATCAGAAAAGGTATTAGATTTGTGTAAAATATGATTCCCCCGCTTTTGTCAAATGCCCACGTTTTGAGACTCTCTGAACCTGAAAAACGGGTCTTTACGAATGAGCCTGTTTGTCTGTATGTATGTGTGCAGTGTATGTATGCATGTCTGTCTGTGAGCACGATATCTTTTGAAAGAATTAATCAACTGGAGTGGCCCTCGGTACACTCTTTTAGTGTCTAAAACTCAAGGTCAAGTTTGTTAGCCAGTCATTTTGGATAAAAATTCAAAAAGCTAGAGAACTTTCAAATTTTTTTATACCATTTTTTTAAGATTTAGGAATGATATGCACGGTTATTCGTAGTACTCAGGAAGTCGAACCATTTAAATTTATGACTCTTTTCAACAAAGAGAAAATTATCAGAGTTATAGTATTTACAAAAAAATAAAAACATTTTCCAAAAAACAAACGCAAATGCAAATTTTAATTCAAACAATGCACGATATGAAAAAAGCCAAGTAAAGGAAAATGTTGCTTTTTGAGAGCCCTACAAGACTGTATTAGCAACTCCTTGAATTTTCTTGTAAAATCGAAAATTCAAATTTAATGTCAAATAATGCGAGATACGAAAAAAAGTTAAGATATCAAAATTGTTGCTTTGACGAAGACCTATAAGCTGTTATCCCAACATTTTTTGATAGAATGCATGGTTTGTTTTTCAAGTATGGAAAATGGTATTGGAATATATTTATTTTTATTTTTAAGCCAAACGACACGAGATAAGAAAAAAATCAAAAGAGTCAAATTTATGCTTTCAAAAAGTCAAATAAAATTACCGTTGAACATTTCTTAATAGGGCCATTCGCAAATCATCAAAATAGTCTTTTAATCGTCTGTTTAACTATTTATTTACATACATTATGCGGTGAGCGCAGAAAATCGAGCTGATAAAGCCTTAAGTAAATGAATTCCCTTTTTCATTTGAAATCACAAACAAATTTAGTAATTTGTACATGAAGAATATATAACACCTAGCACGAAGCGCGACGATAGAATCGCGCGCCCTGAGCGCGCTAAAACTTGCGAGCGAAGCTGGCTGCGCGCGAAGCGCGCAATGAGAATGTGACCGTCGAGCGGGCAGATTTTTTATGTTCATGTTTCTCATATGAACAAAGAAATCAATTTTTCAACTTTATAAGTCCCTATTAACTGATCGATAATCTTAAATAGTCAATGGTGCTTGAAGGCTTTCCAAAAAGTGATTTAATCCAAGTAAGCTTCTGCGAAATTTTCCAGATTTTTAATTTCAGAAGCTCAAGAATTATGAAGTAATACAGTCCCGATTGGAACTTTCTCTTCCACATATTTTGTATATAAAATAATTTGTTCAGACAAGTGTAAAAATAGCATAAAGTAGCAGCGCAAAGCGACAACCAATTATGTTCAATAAGACAGTTAGTTGTCCTAAACGATCTTCTGCTTTTGTTTTTCATAGACATTAGATATAATTAGAGACATTTCTTTCTGTTGTTAAAAAAAATGAATTATTATGTGAGATAGTGCATTAAAAATCTGTGGATTTGGTGAAATCATGCTATGAAATAATAAGAATTGAAGCTTTAGCAGAGATAACGTTTTATCAACATGAACCTATTTTTCTGAAATCTTTGTTCATACTGTAAGAAAATTTGTATATACTTTGTTATATAACAGATTTTGTTCTCGGACATGTGTAATATGACACGAAACAGAAAATCTATGGTAAGGAATCTCTTATCATACGATGAGCACACTTGTGGTGAGGAGCTAGGATAACGAATTTATAAATTTGAAATTTTATAAGAGTGATGCGTAGAATTTCACCTTTAATTGTTATTATTATTATACCATTTAGCCTAATCCCTTTCGGAATAAGCGTAACCTTTTCGGATCTATCCCTTTTATACGACAGTGAATCAAGGAATCTATACGTTGAGGGTAAGTGAGGGATATTTAGGAGAAGGCCATCATACTAATTCACTAAAGAAATCTCTTCACGCGGACCCATTAGTATCCAAGATCTTTCGTCTCAAGCACCACTCATCTTCTTATGAGCAATTGCCCTCCATACATCCCTATCATTGAATACATATTTTGCTTTCGTTGAATCCATATATTGTTTCATGCACGCGCTCGTGTTTTTGCGACTCCTTATATCCCTTCGCTTCAGAATCACAATCACACACTTCAACAATTCTTTCTTCGGTCTACCTCTGGGTATGCTACCACTCACTTTCCGAATACACTTGATTCGTTAAGCATCCTTCAACCATTCTCTTAGCATGACCAATCCATCTCTGCAAATTTCTTTCACTCTTGTCAAACTCAAATTCTTTGAGGACCCGATAACCCTTCTGCACTTGTTTATACGTCTGGATATCTCTGAATCTGTGTTCCCATTAGCAGTGAATAAGCTTCCAAGATACACGAAATCATCAACTTGCTCTATCCTCTCTTCGTTTAGGGCAATGCTGTATACTTTTTTCTTACCCCTTCTTTAAACACAATAATTTTTATTTTATTCACGTTAATGTTAAGACCAATAATGTTCATGCTGGTACTCAGTCTGCTCATCATTCTCTGAAAATAGTCGACTGATTCTGCTGTAACAACCTTATCGTCTGCAAACGCCAGTCCACGTACGTTCATTGACCTGAGATCAGCACCTTTCTAAAAGAGTCATTCCCAGTGATTGCGATCTGAAATTCATTAGATTTAGGAGGAAGACGTGCGCGAACACTTAGGAAAAATGTCGATTGACGCGTGGATCTCTGTATGTTGGATGTATTGAATTTGCTTGTTTGTGGAGTCTTTACACGTAAAAGAAACAAAAGGATTGTATTGTGCTGAAATTGTGAACATTCAAAGAGTAGGCAAAGCCAGTGAAGTCATATTACAATCATCAGTTGGATTTCAATCGGCAAATCATCATTTTGGGTACATCTTAAACTGAACGATTGGTTTGACATTGAGCAGGGCGTGAGGCATGGCTGCGTATGTCCTCCTGGATGTTCAATATATACATGGACAAATGTCTAAGAATGGCTCTCTTCGACGAAAAAGATGTTGATATCAGGACGGTGAAAAAGCATAGACTGGCATTTGCAGATGATAAGATGGTTAAGGAAGAATCAGTTGATGATTTGCAGAGGATGATGTGCGAGGCGTATAAAGAGGAACTACGCGTGGTGCACACGATAATTCATGCAACAAATATCCATTATGGACTTTTGAAGCAATTTAGAGCTTAGCATACCCTCTATGATTGCTGCATGCTTCACCATATAACGCTGATTGAAAATAATGTTACTTTATTTCCCGAGAGAAATAAAGTCTTCCCTCATCACAGACTTTATTCACCGATCGGTAAACGGGAACTTACCACTCGCAAAATAAGTGTCGTAAAGCGTCTGCAAAGCGCATATATTACATAAAAATTGTCGCGTTTGAAACAAAGGGTGAAGAAACAGTATGCATCATTGCTCTAAACGAAGAGAGGATAGAAAAGTTGATAACTTCGTGTATCTTGCAGGTTCATTTACTGTTGACGGAAAGATGGATGCAGAGATATCCAGACGTATAAACGAAGGTAGAAAGATTATCGGCAGGGTACAAGCCATTATTAGAAGTAAAAATGTAACGAATAAAGCTAAAATTGTAACATATAATTCTGTTTTTGAGCCCACTGTACTTATAGCAGCGAGATTTTGACATTTCAAGGAAAGGATAGGATAAAGTGAACGCGGAATATATACGTTAAGACGCTAATGGACAAAGTCAGTAATGAAAGGGTTCCCAAAAAATGTGCTGTAGTAGACACGTTGATTGACAAGAGTGGGAGAAATTTTTTGAGATGGTTTGCTCATGTTGAGAGAATGAATGAAGGACGTTTAACGGAGCAAGTGTATTTAGGTTAGGTGAATGGTAGCGAACCCAGAGGTAAATGGAAGAGAGCATTACTGGAATGCGTGAATGAGACTGAAGCGGAGTGATATAAAGAGCCGTAGAAACACAAGAGCTTGCATGAAAAGATGTATGGATGTAAAGGAAGCAAAAGAAGTGTGCAAGGATTAAGAATGTATGGAGGACAATTGCTTATAAGAAGAAGAGTGATGCCAAAAATGAAAGATTTTGGATACTACTTGGCCTCGTGAAGAGCTTTGTTTAGTGGATGTGTTTGGGGTAAAGAGTATGAATCTTTCTATTTATCAGTAATCAGATATATTATCAGTCAGTTTGAGTGTTTATGTCAGCGACCCGTGTCGGAGCGATGTTGTGGAAAGAGTGTGTTGTTCAAATCAGCAGCATGCTACTTCTAGATTGATCCAAAACCTATTCCTTCTGCTGCACATGCCTTACTCAACCTTGTCATAAAAATTCCTTGATTCCTAGTTTTCTGACGAGGCCAGAACTGAACGTGATACGCTTACCCCAAAAAACTATTTGGCTCAATGGTATAATAATAATAATACCTGTTCCAAAAAAAGTTTCTTAGTGAATTATGTTGATTATAATTTTCACTCATCTGTGGTTGCATTTTTTATTTTCTACACGACCGCGGAAGAAAATGTTTCCGGAATAACAAAAACTAATGTAGTTTATATCATAGTTTGATAACACATCCTTGAAAAAAAGGAAAAATACTGCACAATACTTGCAAAAAATATTTGTTCACTTTTCGAAATCCACGTGACACCTCTCAATAAATCATTGAATTTAGCTGCATTTAGCGTGAAATAAGCTTATTGAAATTCGCCTTCAACTCTACTCTATTTACGTTAATTTAATCTGAATTGCATTGATTCGACCTTGAATTCAGTACCATTTTCTTGAGTTGATCTTGAACTCAGTGAAAGTCACTTCACATGACACTTTATTTGACCTTCAATTTCGCTCAATCTTTTCGAATTCACTTCTTTAAACTGACCTTTACATAAGTTGAGGCCACTTCAACTGACCTATAATTAAAATGACTCTCTTCAATTGACTTTAAATATGACATGTGAAATCGGTCAAATGGGGATTATGACAAATGGGTCAAGGGCTTACATGCAGCCAAGATTTTCAGAAAATCAAATTTTTAAAAATTGTATTTACTAAAAGTTTATAGTTTCCAGAACATGGTGTGGAAACTTTTATTCCGAAATTCGCAAAATTGACGAAGTTATTGGGAATTGAGCACAGCGTGACGAACTGATCGCGGTGAAGGGACCAAGCATTGAGCAACCTGCTAAGAGCTCGGCAAGCAGGAAGCACATAATATTTCTATTGTATGTCCTTTGCGATTGTCCGTAATCCTTTTTTCAGAAAAGGGCGCAGCTCTTTAATGATTATAAGAAACATGGGTTTTCCAGTTTTTCTTGCCAACGAGCGCGAGTACTCACCATGATCACGAAATTGCTTGTTAACATTAAACGCGTTTTTCTCTAAACGTGGTTTTCAAAATCGGTGCCCACAATATATCGATAACGGCTAGATGGATTTCGACGAATTTTGGAAACAACATTCTTTAATATGTTTTTCAGTCCTTGACGAGCCACTTCTTTGAAAAAAAAATTTTCTCGAACAAACTTTGGTGAAAAACAGTGAAAACAGGGTGAAAATCGACATTGAATTTCCAATGGCCGCCATTTTGTTAATTTTGACTTTTTTCCAATGCCCCTTTTTCAAGGACTGAATCATACATCTTTCAATAATAATCAGTCATGATACTTTGTTTCCGATGAACTGACAACTTTGAATCATGGGCAGCGCGAAACATGAAGAAAAAAGCATGTTTTCCACTATCGCCGATTGAATATACTATTGTTGATTTCTCCAATATGAAATTCATTAAAGAATATCGTGGTGTACCCTCTTTCGAATAAGAAAAATCGTGATTGAATAAAGTAAACGGTTATTGAGAAAAATAATCCCAAAATGTACCTACGTTTTTACTTTTCTGGCTGCATGTTAGCCCTTAATGAAATGGGAAGAGGGAGAAAGGGTTGATGGATGGAGATGGGGAAAGAGCTGAGGTAAGCAGAGGATACAGAAAAATTGCAAAAAATGATTTAGAAAAATGGGTAAGGGGAGAAAGGGTTGATAGAAGTAGGATTTTAAGTTGTTCAGGAGGGGATTATAGAAGGACCAAAAGAATGAAATAATGATAGTTGATAAAATGGGAATTAGAAACGAAGTGTCTAGTCGTCCAGCTTTTCCGACGAATAGCCCAGGTGGGACAAACACCTCCCCCCTACTTTTAGGAGCTTCGCCTATCAAGTTTGCAAGATTCTCGCTATTCGTCCGAAAAAGCTGGACGACTAGCTGCGGCTAATTGGAAAACGAAAGCTGATGAAATGGAAAGAAAGAAAAAATGTTAAAAGTAGGAGACAGTAAAAGGCTTGAGGAGAAGAGAAATAGAACAGGAAGTGTGCACCTGTTAGATAAAAAAGAATGGAAAAAAGTGATTGATAGAATGAGAATTAGAAGAAAATAATTGACGAAATAGGAAGAGGCAGAAAGGGTTCATAGATGGAGATGGTAAAAGATTAAGTGTGAAGGGTATGTGAGTAGTATGTAGAAGAATGGGAAAAGAATGTGTAAAAATGCGAATCGGTTAAGGGTGCTTGATGAAATGTGAAGAGGTAAAAAGGATTTATATTAGCGGATGGCGGAATGGTTATAGAGAAAAGGATTGAAGGGAGACATAAGTCAATATATGGAACAAGATGGGTTGCTGAAAGAGGGATTGGAAAAGGAGAGTTAATGAAATAGAAAGATGGAGAAAGGGTTGTTAGATGGAGATGGTTGAAACATTGATGTGTAAAGGAGGATATAGAAGAATGGGGAAGAGATAGTTGCTAGAATAGGAAGAGGGAAAATAGAGAATGCTTCGTCCACTAGTTAGACATAACAGAATCACAAAAAGATAGAAAGATTGAAAAAGGATAGTTGATGAAATGGGAAAAGGGAGTAAGGGTTGATAGATGAAGATGGTGAAAGAGTTGCGTTGAAGAAAAGGATATAGGAAAGATGAAAAAGATGGTTCATGAAATGGAAGAGAGGAGAGAAGTTTAATAGAAGGAGATAGTTAAAGGGTTCAGAATGAGATTTAAGAAAGAAAAAAAAGAATGGAGAAATGATGTTTGATGAAACGCGAATGGGAAAGCGATAATTAATGAAATGGGAAGGAGAACAGTTTGATAGTAGGAGATAGTGAAAGGATTGAGGTGAAGATGATTAGTTGACGAAGTATCTTCTATTGGGGCATAAAAGTTATTCATTATATTAAATAAGGTCTATTCTATCATTTGGACATAGAAGAATGGGGAAAGGATATTTGATGAAATGGGCTGGAGGACAACGGGGTGAAGAAACAGATAATTTGGATACTTTCAATACAAATAAATATAGCAAAACAGGGTTAGAATTAACTAGGGCAATAGATAGTTACATTTACAAGAGAATAGGATTAAAAGCGAGATTGAAAGGGTAGACTGAGATAGATTTAGAATGAATAAGAATGGAAACAGCTTGCGTCTAGCAGACTCAGAGTAGCTGATGATAGAAATCAAGATTTTTTTTATTCTGAAACGAAATTTTATATTATTAGTACATGTTTTGGGATTGAAATACAGATTTAGGGGTAAACGTAGAAAGAGAGGTAAGTGAATGAAAATCAAGAAAATTGGGTGATTAATCTACGGTGTGCGA
>JAUMHM010127719.1:0-19182 GCA_032362435.1 Melikaiella ostensackeni
AAAGACGTGCCTTCAAAGTGCTCTTCAATAAATTGATTCTTTTAATTAAATACATTTGTTGTTGTTCATAACCTGTTATCCAATAGTAAGAATTCAAGAATTTTCTGAGGACGCGAATTTTATTATAAAAAGGGAATTATTCAATTGAGTTTTATTGTGAATTTCTGGCGAATTTAATTGAATTTGAAAGTGAAATATCTTACTGTGAGATTCACTTGTGAAAATCATTCATTTTCGTGAATTGACTTTCATGACACTGTGTTGACAAGCAGAGCGAAGTTGTACTTCGTCCCCTCGTTCATGAAACACCCTGTCATAAATAAATTGAGTTTCAAGGCATTGTAATCACTTATATATCAAATAAATAATATATAATAGAATATACCTGTATACTAAATAAATACAATTTATTGAATTTTGGGAGGAACCAGAAAAATTTTTTAAATCTCTATTCTATTCCTTGGCCCCTGATTAATAAAGAGAATTTCTATAAAGAATGATATGTGTTTATTCTATTTTATTCGCGTTCTGACTCGTTTATATTGCTTGTAGGCCATTTCTTATTTTGCGAGTGCAATTTCTCCTTTTTCGTTTATAGGGTGGTAATCGAATATCTGTGCATATTAGTGCCGCATTTGTGAAAAATAAATACTATTTTGGGAAAGTGACAGTTCTTGGACATTGCTTTTATAACACTAGCTATTTGAATTAAAAGAGAGTTTAGAAACTACATAGTGTGAGAATGAAAGTGTCTACTTCAATCAGTGCTTTTAAGTGATAAAAATTAAAGGACACTTCATAAAATAATGGACAATTATATTTCGCCCATCAAAACGTTTCTCGTAAGACTACCTAGAGGTTAACGATAATACTTTTATTTAGAGAGAATTATATTTGTTAGGCTAGGGCCTACTCCGTCTGTTAATAAGAATTTTCGGTTTATAAAAATCATCCTAAGGTTTAGATAGATACTGAACATATATGATTTAGTGTTGTTTACGAGACTTGCGTAGGAATACACGTTGTATAAGATAAAGGGATAGAGATACACTATAGATTTGCTAGGATAATTCTATAAAATAAAAAAGAAATATTATAAAAAGAAAAAAAAATATCGTTAGATTTAGATAGCGGAAAACTTATTATTTCATAACCATATAGAATTGTGCACAGAGTAAGAGAATTTAGTTAAACTTCCTAGGATCATTTTTTAGCATAGGGCTTAGATTGAACATTCACATTGTAAGAGATATAATAATAATAATAATATCAAATACATTCTCCCCGAGTTTAATGGAGGAGGGAGCCCAATACGCTACCAAGACAATTGGAGCAGTATTGGGAAGCGGTGCGTCCGAGAGCCTGCGATGCGGCCTTTTTAATAGAAAAATCACTATCAGGACCTTCTGGAGATTGGTGGTGCATCGTGAAAAACGAGGTCACGAATCTGGAAACATTTATGGCTGAATTTCGGTAACGTTACTGGAACGAAAGAACCCAACATGAAATCAAAAAGAAGCTGGAGTTTGGCTACTACCAGGTTAATAAAGACCGATTGCGAGCGGATACGCCACAAAAATCATTGCACTGGTAAATGAGCTCTCGTCAAAACCTGATCCGGTTGAAATCATACAAAAACATGCTACTCACTACGACGAAGAGATAAAATATGCGATAGTGCGAAGAGGTATCCACGACTGTGAACAACCAATTAAGCTGCTTGAGGAATTCGACAAGATCGGCAGCACTAACAATGGTGCCCCAGAGGGACGAGAATGGAAAACAAGAGCAAATATCAAGTGGAAAACAACAACCATACGGTCGGAGGTGTTGTAATAAAAGCGTTAATTGATACTGGTGCAGAAATTACCTGTATCTCTGAGAAATTTCTAAACCAGAACAAAGAACGTTTCAACAGATACCCAAGTCTGCCACTACAAGGTGTTGCGGTAACCGGACCCATGAGGGGCAAGCCAACACGACTCAGCAAATAAATATATGCCGACGTGCAAATCCAGGATATAACTATACAGTTGGCATTTATAATAGTACCTCGTCTATCACGTACATGCCTCATTGACATAGACGTGTAAAATGAACACAAAGCTAAAATAAACCTTGACAATAAAACCCTAAACTTTCCATACTTAGAAGGCAGTCCCTCTCTGAGGATAATACAAGATGAAGACCACGACTAGAAAGCAAAACAGGTAATAAATGCCATCGAACTGCAAAAGGACAAGACAAAGGAGAGAGAAAACTTTACAAACCACGCACAACTACCAATGGAGTGTAAACTGGACACAGACATCACATGGATCGAGGTACAAGAAAAGGTAGCGGAAATTGCAGACCTGAGTCGGCTGAAGAAAGGGCAGTTAAGCACCATTCTATGGCGGCCTCGACAGGTGTTTCGCCAGCCCTCATATAAACCCCATAGAACCGGTCGTAAAAAAGGATGGTACTATAAGACTATGTCTAGATGCACGTAGACTTAATGAAATATTGATCGAGGACTGGGAATGCCCTGAACCAGCTGAGACCTGATTTCAAAAATGCCAAGGCATCAATATCATGTCCAGTTTGGATATGACCAGCAGTTTTTGGCAAGTGCCACTCCACCCAGATTCGAGACAATAACTGCTTTTCAACACCGTGGCAAGAGTTATGAATTTAGGGTCGTTCCGTTCGGTCTCGAAACTAGTACGGCCGCGCTAGTAAGGGGACTCTATCACGCACTTCAAGGGATCGGTGATCATATAATAACATTTGTTGATGATACACTTATCACCACAGAGTCGAACCAACAACACTTGGAACACCTTAACGAGTTACTGGGAAAACTAGCCAAAAACAACTTATCCCTGAATCTTGACAAGTCTTATTTTTTTAAAAAAGAGACAAAGTTCCTTAGTTTTATATTAACAACCCAAGGAATTAAGCCCGATCCTGACAAGATTAATAACATCCAGGAATTTCCAGCGCCACGGAACGTGAAACAACTGCGCGGATTTCTTGGACATGTTAATTTCTACTCCAAATTTAGTGACAAACACGCCGCAAAGACTGTACCCCTTCTCCAATTAATAGAAAAGGGCGTTAAATAGAGATGGGATAAAGTAGCACAAGACAGCTTCGAACGCATACGAGTAAAGCGACTGTTTGGAGAGTCAATATTATCATACTTTCCAGACCCCAAGAAGCCATACTACCTGGAGACGGACGCCAGCAATTATGCTTTGGGAGCTGTATTATACGAATTAAACGACAACAACGAGAAGGAGATAATCACTCTGGCCAGCAGGACTTTAAAAGGACCTGAGATCACCTACGCCTATGACCAAGCCACCGGATGCGTCCTCAGGTTACGGATAGAGGGTCCCTGTGCCAAAGGTTTCTGCTGAATGCGGTTACAAAAGTTAATAAGCAATCGCGGACAATTTTCCAGGGATGGTCCAGAAGGAAAAACGTCCAAACTCAGACGTGAGCAACCGTGTCGAAAGCGGAATGGCACGGGTGAGGTTTCCTTTACGATGTCTCTGGGATACCGGGCAACCTCCTAGAGTATGCAGCCTTACCCTTGCATGCGAGGACTCTGCAAGGATGGACGAACCCTTTTCCTAGCTGCTCGTGAAAATAACTATGAAAACACCAAGTCCAGTTTTGAATGCGGTTCAAAATGATCGAACGCTCAGAGCACCCGACAATTGGTCGGCAAAAAGTGTCGACCGCCCTAGAGTTCAGGGTGCTGCAAATAATTTGGATGGAGATACACTGACGGATCGGCGAGATGGTCGTCTTGAGTGGACGGATCAACCCAGAGATGACTTGCTGAATTGCTACGATGCCAGCATTATCCCTGCTCGCGGGGGTTGCATGGCGCACCTGCACACTCCCTAGTGCCGAAAACACTCAGAGGTTTCGCACGTTTCACAACAGAGGTTGCAAAACCGCACCGATAACCTCTTGCAAACAGGATATATAAGCAGAACGCTTCCACAACCGCTGCAAGGACAAGCCGCAGACGAAGAAGTGGAAGCGACATTAAAACTAACCGCGGAAATCAGGTTTTTCCCTGAGAGATGATGGCGATTTTAGGATGAGGAAAAACATCAACATCCAGGTTTTTCCTAAGCCCCAAGATCTAGTTGAATTAGATGGCGTCCTTTGTGAGGATCTCTCGGAGAAGTGCGACCTCCGGACCGTCACTTGTTCAGTTTATGATGCGGCGAGAGTCTTGGCCGATTCAAATCGAAGGGTAAAACTGACGATAGATCAAAAGACCAAAGAGCGCTTGCATCAACTGAACAAGAAAATTGGCTGGGCTAGACAGAACGCGTCCTTTATCCAGTGTGCGACTGACTACGTACTATCTGGTAAGCCTTCCACCGTAAGGGTCCAAAAGCTCGCTCATGAACTGAGGATTCACCATCACACACTGAACAAGTCAAAGCTGCTGACTATGAAGCAGCACATTGTTGACAAAATATGGGTGTTTTCTGACGCCAGGAGGAGAATACAGAAGAGGGAAGGATGGGTCAGGGAGAATCAACAGTTTCACGCTGACCCATTGCGCCTCTCCAGCGATCCCCCTGTTTCTGTCAATAATCCACTTACGTCCGAGAAGACTTTTTTGGAGAAAGATTTACGAAGTTTAACACCCATTGCATGAAGACACTGAGAACATCATGCGTTTCAAGGAGTTGTGCGACAATCTCTTAACGTCCGAGGAACAATGTCCACCAATCACTGCCGAAGAGGTGAAGAAAGCGCTGAGGGGCACGAAGAACTTCTTTGCTGCCGGACCGGATGATTTCAAGAACTTCTGGTGAAAGAAGTTTACTTCTACACACTAGCATCTGGCTCGGATCTTTACCTCATATTCAAAGTCGGAGACGCCCATTCCGCAGTGGCTGGTGTTACGGCGCACTTTACACCTACGAAAGAAAGGCGACTTGTCCAACTCAAGGAACTACAGGCCAATAACTTATCTGAACACGTTGTATAAGATCTTTACAGCTATCCTGAACGACAGGATTGTTCGAACAATTGGACCTGTGTGGAGAGAGATCCGCGAACAGTGTGAATCGAAAAGAAGCCTAGCAGGCTGTCGGGAAAATCTGCTAATCGATCGAAGCGCCTGCAAAGACGCAGCAGCCTACAATCGCAATCTGTCGATGGCCTGGATTGATTACCAGAAAGCTTTCGATTAAACCTCCCAATGACTTATCATCTGTCTATTGGAAAGCTTGAAGGTTCATCCACACATAGTGGGATGCATAGAGAGATTGATGTCTCTTTGGAAAACCAGATTTATTATCTCATTTGGAAAACATCGTGTGACAACTAACAGCGTCACCTTCCAGAGGGGCGTCTTTCAGTGTTACACCATGAGTCCTCTTCCTTTTTGTATCAGACTTTTGCCAATATCTCTCGCGTTACGCGATCCTTATGGGTACCTCTGCGGTGGATCTAGTAATCGTGAGCATAAAGTCACTCATATATTTGATATGAATGACTTGAAGATCTATGTTTCTGGAACACAACATCTGCAGGATACTCTAAAGGTCATCGAGAGGTACACACGAGAAATTAGTATGAACTTTGCATTGGACAAGTGTGCCAAGATTCATTTAAAGCGAAGACGACTTGCTAGCATTAGCAACGACCCTGAACTCGTGAACCGGAGCGCTATTAGACGCGTTGGCGCTGGAGAGACTTGCCTATACCTAGGCGTGCCAGAGAGCTGCATTCAGGACATAAAATCAGTGAAGGAGGCTCTCCGAAGCAGATACGAGCGTCTCCTTCAACAGATTTGGTCTTCCAATCTGTCGGCGTTGAACAAGATATCTGCAACCGTCCGTTCTGCGCTTATACACCCCATGCCGTAAGGGCGTGGGCGGACTCCTAAATATGCAGTATCTTTATGAACGAATTATCTTGGTACCGCTCACATCGTGGCCAATGGAAGAGATCCTCTCCTGAAAATTGTCAGGAAACACGAGATGTTTGGCAAAGGAGCGTTCCTCTACAAAGCCGGACTTAATTTAGGCACAGAGGCTTTCATTTTCGCGTGTCAGGACGGTGTCATTTCCACCTTGGTATACTGTAGCCGCATCTTACGTGAAGAACTTCCCAGTGACAGGTGCAAAGCTTATCATGCACATTCTGATCACCTGTGGCATATAGTATCCGGGTGTCCCACTCACGTAGGAACGACTTATCTCCGCAGGCGCAATGCGACCCTAAGAGTGATTTATTACCATCTTTGTCGCTCTTATGGTGTCAACCGCGACCCTGCCCTGCCGATCGCTCCCAGAGAGATAAAGTCAATTGTCGGGAACGAGTTGTGCAAAATTTACTGGAACTTCCAGTTCTGGTTTAAAGTTCATATTGAAGACTCGAGGCCTGACATCGTACTCATTGACAAAAAGAAACGAATTATGTTCGTGATCGAATTCTCGGCTCCGGCTGACGTCAACATCACATTTAAGGAGAAGGAATAGGCAGAGAGGTACCGTAAATGTATAAGGGAGCTGCAGTAAATGTACCGAGAATATTCGGTTCAAATTATTGTCCTTGTCATCGGTGCTCCCGGAAGTGCGAAACCATCACTGGTTCGTGATCTCGAAGCCATACCCGCATGCCAGAAAAATGCCAAGGAGCTTGCGAGATGGATGCAGAGAGCCGTCATTCTTGGGTCGCTCCGTATCCTGAAGACTCACTAGAGTTTCGCCGGCCCTTCATCGTGATTCCACCGTACCATGTGGTCACCCATCTCACGGTTGTGAGGCGTGGCCGCGGGTCTGATTTACCGCAGTTCTACTGGGAGCCGGTGTCATTTTCATGGATGGCAGTCACTCCCAGGGCGACCCTGCGGTGGTTGTTTGATCAATTTTTTTAGTATGTATACATATACTGCACTATTTTAAAATTCCCTCTAAAAGTTCTTCAGAATGATAAAATTTTCCAAAATATTTGGGAATATTAGTTAATTTTTATCCAAATCTAAAAATTCTATGAAAACTATGGGAATTACACAAATATATGAAAATTGATATTTCTGCAATATTCTGGAATGTTTTCAAATGTTTCAGATTATTCTCAAATTCTGAAATGGTTTATAATGTTGTGGAATTCTAGAAGGACCTAGGATTTTCTTAAATATAAACAAAATTCTCTGTAAATTCAGGAATTTTCCAGTATTGTTCAGACTTATATTGATCTTTGCAATTTTCTGGAATGATCTTGACTTTTATAGAATATTCCATGAATTTATATTTTTTCGGAATATTTTTTAAGCATTCTACAATATTTGGGGGGAATATGGGATCTTCTAGAATACACTGTGATACTTTCTAACCTTCTAAAATGATTTAGAAGTTTGTAAGAACATTGGAAGTTTCTGAAACGTTCATGACTTTTCAAAAATATTCTAAAATGCCATTCAATATTTTAGACTTCTCCATAATATTCTCGAAGATTTTGGAATGGTATAGATTATTCCAGAACTTTGAAATGTTTTATTGTCTCAAATATTCTAAAAGGTTCTAGGATTTTCAAAAATATTAACCTATTTTTTTTAATCTCTCTTAAATCTGAAATTACTTTTAATTTTCTAGAATATTCTACATTGTTTTGCAATGTAATTGAATGTTCTGGAAAAGAACATTCTTCAATTTTTTGAATAATCTAGAATTTTTTAGAATATTTTAGAATTTCTTTGAAAATTTGAATATTCTAAAATATTTTTGACTTTATATAATATTCTACAATGTTTGAGAAAGTTGTAGAATATTGTACAATGTTTTAGACTGCTTAGGACATTTCTAGAATATTCTGGAATGTTTTGAAATGTTGTAGATTATTTCAGAGTTCTGAAATTTTCTAGAATATTTTAGTATATCATTGAACATTCTCTGTTGATTGGTCACATTCTCTGAAAATTCTAGAATGTGCTTGAAATTTCTAGAATCTTCTGGAATGTTTCAGGAATACATTTATCTCTATGTATATTTTTATCATAAATATATACTTATTATATTTTTATTATTTAACAAATTATAAAATTTTATACTCTTTGCATTCTTACATGATTTCGTCTTATTTTTTGGCTTAGAGGTTAGGGCCTGGTTTCAACGCCCTCAAGCTATTTATTAAATAATCTTAAATCAGCAGCTCCTGTTACTAGTACTTCTTTCCTTTCTTTTCAACGAATTTTAAGGCTTTTGTGTTTAATGGTTTGCTTAAACTACAATGTAGGAGTACATAATTATAATCGTTAAGCAAATAGAAGTTCAGCTTACTTAGCTATTCGCTTTTTGCCATGACCTCGAGATCTCCTCCTCCTTTTGCGCCCCTTTGATCGTCTGCGTCTACGCCTTTTATCCACGACCTCGTCATTTTCTTCATTTGTGTCATTCGAGAGTGATCGTTGGTGCTTCCTTTTCCGGTTCTCAAGCTCCACTAAGTCAGATGCTACTCGCAGAACTCGGCATGTTGTATCCGCTGGTAAAAGGTAACCCTTTTGTACCCCCATGTACAAAGCTTTTCGTATGTAGGACTTCACTTGCATTTCATCTGAAAGTTTCAAGAGATAATTTATTCAAATTAAATTTTTTGAATTATCAATAGATTTTTCTTGATGATTTGTCTTATTTTAATTTTTCCTTTTTAAGGGCGTTGGCACCAGGCCCTGATCTCAAAATTTAATTGCCTCATGTTACTCCATGAATACGAGAATTACATCTTTGTTAAATACTTAGGGCCTACTCCTGTTTTGGATCAAGCCTGTATTCAAATCAGGCCCTAACCTCAAAATTGAATCGCCTCATTTTACTCCATCAATACAAGAATTACATCTCTGTTAGATCCTAAGGGCCTTCTCATGCTTTGATTCAAGTCTGTATTCGAAGTGGAAAATTGGCTGATTTCAATACTTTTTGTGTGAAGCAATTTTTTTGAATGTTCGGATAAGAATTCAAACAATCGTTTTACACGAAAAGTATTGAAATTAGACAATTTTTCACTCCGAATACAGATTGGATTCAAAACAGGAGTATGTCCTGAGTATCTAACAAAGATGTAATTCTAGTATTTAGGCAGTAAAATTAGGAAATTCAGTTTTGAGGTTAGGGCCTGGTTCCAAAGCCCTTAAGCAAATATTACAATATTAAAAACTTTTTCAATATTAAAATTATAGATTTGATATTTTCAGGTTTCTTTGAATGAATCATAAGTGATTCAAGACTATGTTTTCATTTCTGAATTTCCGCCCCTAAATTCCTTAGAACTTTGATGGATTTTCCTATAGCCCCATGAAGCCTTATAAGATTTTCAAGATTCCTTCAACTTTGGATCCCTCTTAATCTTTTGTTATCAGTTCCAATCAGTTAAAAATTGGATAATTCCAATACTTTTGATGTAAAACGATTTTTTCGAATGCTCGAGTGAGAATCCAAAAAAATCGTGTTACACAATACCTATTGAAATTAGATAATTTTTCACTCCGAATAAATACTTGATCCAAGACAGGAGTAAGCCCTAAGTATATAACAAAAATTAAATTTTATGATTTATGTAGTAAAGTGAGGCAATTCAATTTTGAGGTTAGGGCCTTGTTCCAATGCCATCAAAGAAATATTTCAATCAGAAAAACTTTCTCAGTAATAAAATTATAGATTTAATATTTTCAGGTTTCTTTGACTGAATCATGAGTGATTCAAAACTATGCTTTTATTTCTGAATTTCCTCTCCTAAATTCCTCAGAACTTTGATGGACTTTCATATAGTCCCATGAAGCTTCATAAGATTTTCAAGATTCTTTCAACTTTGGGTCCCTCTTAATTTCTTTGTTATCAGTTTCAATCAGTAAAAAATTGGCTAGTTTTAATACCTTTTGTATAAAGCAATTTTTTCGATTGCTGGGATAAGAATCCAAAAAAATCACTTTACACAAAAGTGTTATGATTGGATAATTTTTCACTCCGATTACAGACTTGATTCAAAACAGGAGGAGGCCCTAAGTATCTAACAAAGATGTAATTCTAATATTCATGGAGTAAAATGAGGCAATTTAATTTTGAGGTTAGGGCCTGGTTCCAACGCACTTGACGAAATTTTTCAATCAGAAAAACTTTTTAATACTATAATTATATATTTAATATTTTAAGGTTTCTTTGAATGAATCATAAGTGATTTAAAACTTAGCTTTTATTCCTGAATTTCCACTTCTAAATTCCTTAGGATTTCGATGGATTTTCCCATAGTCCCTTGAAACCTTACAAGATTTTTTTAATTCCTTCAACTTTCAAGCCCTCCTTATCTTTTGTAACCAGTTTCAATCAGTGAAAAAATAGATAAATTCAATACTTTCTGTATAAAACAGTTTTTTCGAATGCTCGGGTAAAAAAGCAAAAAAATAATTTTACACAAAAAGTATTGAAATTAGCTGATTTTCCACTCTAAATAAAAACTTGATTCGAAACAGAAGTGGGCTCTAAGTGTCTAACAAGGTTGTAAGTTTAGTAATTATAATAGTGATATGAGGTATTCAAATTTGAGGTTAGGGACTGATTCCAAAGCCCTCAAATGTTTTAATAATAAAAACTTTCCCAGTATTATAATTCTAGTTTTAACATTTTTAGGTTTCTCCGAATGAGTCATCAGTGATTAAAAACTTTAGGTTTTATTTCTTAATTTCTACTCCTAAATTCCGCAGAACTTCGATGGATTTTCCTACAGTCCCTCAAAACCCTATAGGAATTTCAAGATTTCTTCAACTTTTAGCACCTCCTAATCTTTTGTTACTAGTCTGGGTCAATGGAAAATTCGCTTATTTTAATACTTTTCGTGTAAGTGATTTTTTCGAATGCTGGGGTAGGAATCCAAAAGAATCGTTTTACACAAAAATCATTGGAATTAGGCAAATTGTCACTCCGAATTAAGACTTTATTCAGAACAGGAGGAGGCCCTAAGTATTTAACAAAGATGTGATTTTAGTATTTATAGAGTAAAATGAGGCATTTCAATTTTGAGGTTAGGGCCTGGTTCCAACGCCCTTAAAGAAATTTGTCAATCAGAAAAACTTTCTCAATATTCAAATTTTAGATTTAATATTTTCAGCTTTCTTTGAATGAATCGTAAGTGATTAAAAACTCTAGGTTTTATTTCTTAATTTCTACTCCTAAATCCCGCAGAACTTCGATGGATTTTCCTACAGTCCCTTAAAACCTTATAAGAATTTCAAAATTCGTTCAACTTTGAACCCCTTCTAATCTTTTTTTATTAGTTTTAATCAGTAAAAAATTGGTTAATTTAATACTTTTTGTGCAAAGCGATTTTTTCGAATGCTTGAGTGAGAATCCAAAAAAAAGGTTTCACACAAAAAGCAGTGGAATTAGACAATTTTTTACTCCAAATATAGGATTGATTGAAAACAGGAGTAGGTCCTAAGTATCTGAAAAGATATAATTCTAGTATTTATGGAATAAAATGAGGCAATTCAATTTTGAGATTAGTGCCTGGTTCCAGCGTCCTTAAACAAATCTCCTAATAATGAAAACTTTTCCAATATTAAAAATATAATTTTAATATTTTCAGGTTTCTCCGAATGAATCGCGATTGAAAATTCAAGGTTTTATTCCTGAATTTCCACCCCTGAATTCCTTGGAACTTCGATGAATTTTCCTATGGACTCTTGAAACCTTATAAGATTTTTTAATTCCTTTAACATTCAAGCCCTCCTTATCTTTTGTAACCAGTTTCAATCAGTGAAAAAATGGATAAATTCAATAATTCTTGTATAAAACAATTTTTTCGAATGCTCGGGTAAGAAACCAAAAACAAATAATTTTACCCGAAAAGTATTGTAATTAGCTAATTTTTCACTCTAAGCAGAGATTTGATTAAAAATAGAAGTAGGCCCTAAGTATCTAACAAAGATGTAATTCTTAGAGTAAAATGAGAAAACTCAATTTTGAGTTAGGGCCTGGTTCCAACGCTCTTAAATAAATCTTTCAATGATAAATATTTCCCAATATCAAAATTACAGTTTCAATACTTTCAGGCTTCTTCGAATGAGTCGTAAGTTACGAAAAACTAAGGTATCATTTCTGAATGTTCACCCCAAAAGTCTTTAGATCTTTGAAGGATTTTCATATAGTTCCTTAAACCTTATAGAATTTTAAAAATTTCTTTATCTTTGAGTCCCTTTTAATCTTTTGTAATCAGTTTCAATCAGTGGAAAATTGGCTAATTTTAATACTTTTTGTATAAAACGATTTTTCGAATGCTCGGGTAAGAATGCAAAAAAATCATTTTACACAAGAGTATTATGATTGGACAATTTTTCACTTTAAACTAGAGACTTGATTCTAAACATAAGTAGGACCTGAGTATACAACAAAGATTCAATTCTAGTGTTTTTGGAGTAGGATGAGGAAATTCAATGTTGAGGTTAGGGCCTGATTCCAACGCCATTAAAGAAATATTTTAATAATGAAATCCTTTCCAATATCGAAATTATAGTTTTAATATTTTCAAGTTTCTTCGAATGAATCGTAAGTGATGAAAAAACTCAAGGTTCCATTTTTGAATTTCAACCCCTAAATCTCTTGGAACTTCTATGGATTTTCTTATAGTCCCTTGAAGCCTTATAAGATTTTCGAAATTCTTTTAATTTTGAATCCTCTTTAATCTTTTGTAATCAGTTTTATTCAGAGAAAAATTGACTAATTTCAATACATTTGTGTAAAACGTTTTTTTCGAAAGCTCGAGTAAGAATCTAAGAAAATCGTTTTACTCCAAAAGTATTGAAATAAGCTTGCTTTTCATTCCGAATAGACTTGATTCAAATCATAAGTAGGCCCTAAACATCTAAAAAAGATGTAATTTCAGTATTTCTGGAGTGAAATGAGGCAATTCAATTTTGAGGTTAGGGCCTGGTTCCAACGCCCTTAAGGAAATATTTCAATAATAAAAACTTTCCCAATATTTAAGTTATAGTTTTAATATTTTCAGGTTTCTCCAAATGAATCGTAAGTGATTAAAAACTAAAGTTTTATTTCTGAATTTCAACCCCTAAAGTCTTTAGAGCTTCGACGAAGTTTCCTAAAGTCCCTTGAAATCTTATAAGAATTTCAAACTTTCTTCCTCTTTGAATCCTTCTGAAACATTTTGAATTGCTCCAATCCCGTGAATCTGCTTGTAATTGCTTAATGCATAACCTCTTAAAATATGCTGAAAGATTTTATCAGTGATGTTCAAAATTTTAGTGATATGATTTTCTGTCTAGACCTTCCTATTTTACTTTATTTTTCTACTTCAGGGTTTAGAATATTATACTTTAATCTTTTTTATATTTTTATAATGCAATATAGTTCTTTTAAGGGTGTTGGAACCAGGCCTTAACCTCAAAATTGAATTGCCTCATTTTACGCCATAAATACTTGAATCACATCTTTGTTACAAACTTAGGGCCTACTTATGCTTTAAATCAAGTCTGCATTCGAAGTGGAAAATTGGCTGATTTCAATACGTTTTGTGTGAGGCAATTTTTCGAATCCTCGGATAAGAATTCGAAAAATTGTTTTACACAAAAAGTATTGAAACTGGCCAATTTTCCAGTCCGAATACAGATTTAATCCAAGGCAGGAGTATGTGCTAAGTATCTAACAAAGATGTAATTCTAGTATCTATTCATGGAGTAAAATGAGGAAATTCAATTTTGAGGTTAAAGCCTGATTCCAACGCCCTTAAGGAAATGGTTCAATAATCAAAACTTTTTCAATTTTGAAATTATAGTTTGAATGTTTTCAGGGTCCTCCGAATGAATCGTAAATGATTAAAAACTCTAGGTTTTATTTCTGAATTCCCACCCCTAAATTCCTCAGAACTTCGATGGATTTTCCTATAGTCCCTTGAAATCTTATGAGATTTTCAAAATTCCTTTTACTTTGAATCCCTCTTAATATTTTGTAATCAGTTTCAATCGAATGAAAATTAGTTAATTTTAATACATCTTGTGTGAGACGATTTTGTTAAATGCTCGAGTAAGAATCCAAAAGAATCGTTTTATACAATAATTATTGAAATTATGTAATTTTTCACTCCGAATAAAGACTTGATCCAAAGCAGAAGTAGGCCGTAAGTATCTAACAAAGATGTAATTCTAGTATTTGTAGAGTAACATATGGCAATTCAATTTTTAGGTTAGGGTCTGGTTCCAACCCCATTAAATCTTTTAATAATGAAAAATTTTCCAATATTAAAATTATATCTTTTATATTTCCAGGTATCTCTGAATGAATCATAAGTGATTGAAAACTAATTTTCTGAACCTTATGAGAATTTCAAAATTCCTTCTACTTTGAATCCCTCTTAATCTCTTGTAATCAGTATCATTCAATATAAAATTGGCTAATTTCTATACTTTTTGTGTGAAGCGATATTTTTTACTCCTCGGGTAAGAACCCAAAAAAATCGTTTTACTCAAAACGTATTGAAATTACCTAATTTTTCACTCCTAATAAAGACTCGATTCAAAGCATAAATAGGCCCTAAGTATATGAGATGTAATTTTAGTATTTCTGGAGTAAAATGAGGCAATACACTTTTGTAATCATTTCCATTCAGCGAATGATTGGCTAATTTCAATACTTTTTGTGTAAAACGATTTTTTCGAAAGCTCGGGTAAGAATCTAAAAAAATCCTTTCACCCGAAAAGTATTGGAATCAGCTAAATTTTCACTTCGAATGAAGACTTGATTCAAAACATAAGTAGGTCCTAAGTATCTAACAAAGATGTAATCTAGTATTTCTGGAGTAAAATGAGGCAATTCAATTTTGAGGTCAGGGCCTGGTTCCAACGCCCTTAAGGAAATATTTCAATAATAAAAACTTTTTCAATATTAAAATTATAGTTTTGTTATTTTCAGGTTTCTCCGAAAGAATCGTAAATGATTGAAAACTTAAGTTTTATTTCTGAATTTCAACCCTTAAAGTCTTTGGTGTTTCGACGAATTTTCCTATATTCCCTTAAATCCTTAAAAGAATTTCGAACTTTCTTCTCTTTTGAATCCCTCTGAATCTTTTGCAATTAGTTTCAATTTGCGATTAATTCCTTAAAATTATATGAAACCTTTCAAATTGTTCTAATCCCGTGAATCCGCTTGTAATTGCTTAACGCATAATCTCTTAGAATATACTGAAAAATTTTATCAGTGATGTTCAAAATTTTAGTGATATGATTTTCTGCCTAAACCTTTCTATTTTACTTCATTTTTGTACTTCAGAGCTTAGAATATTATACTTCAATCTTCTTAATATTTTTAAAATGCAATATAGTTTTTTTAAGGGCGTTGGAGCCAGACCCTAACCTCAAAATTGAATTGCCTCATCTCACTCCATAAATACTAGAATTATATCATTGTTAAATACTTAAGGCCTGCTCCTGTTTTGAATCAAGTATGTATTCGGAGTAAAAAATTGGCTAAGTTTGAATACTTTTTGTGTGAACAGATTTTTTCGAATGCTCGGGCTAAACTCCAAAAAAAAAATCGTTTTACGTAAAAAGTATTGAAATTGGTCAATTTTTCACTCCGAACAAAGACTTGATTCAAAACAAGAGTAGGCCCTAAGCGTCTCACAAAGACGTAATTCTAGTATTCATAGAGTAAACTGAGGAGATTCAATTTTGAGTTTAGGGTCTGGTTCCAACGCCCTTAAAGACTCCCTTTTCAATTTTCAATCCAAACTTTTTCTGAATCAAATATAAGAAAATTAAATTAAATTAAAAATTCACCTTTCGAATTGTCCTTTAAAGAATTAGTACTGCTTTCGGAAGTACCATCATCAAATTCTTCATCATCTGAATAGTCGCATGAATCGAAATCTCTGTAAGATTTTTCGGAATCTGCATATTTCGGTTCCTTGTCTAGCTTCGGCTTACGACCATTTTTGCGGGGAGAATTTTTATTCGACTTTTTCGCAGGTTTTTTGAGCTCTAGATCCCACAAATTCTTCAAGCATTTGTAGATAAAGTTCAATTTGTTTGAAGGACGCCTGCGTTCTGGGGAATTCAACGAAAAAATTTTCTCTATCAAAGCAATTTTTTGTAATATGTAAAGAATGTGAGTATAACCATGGTTTCCGAGAAATGACAAGCCGTTGTCTTGATTAAAGTTTATTACTTTAAAATATGCATATTCACTAAATTTTCACATCTCTATAATTTACAAAAGTAAATTACTGGATTCAAATCCAAATTTAATTCCAAAATGTTTTTTTTCGGTCTTACTTGTCTTCTTTTGATGGGTTTTCAACGATAAAGAATTATCCGTATGCTTCTTTGATGGTGCCATTTTTATATTTTCCAATTTTTAAAAGATCTAAAGCCGAAAATTCATGGAGACATTAATAAACTGTTTTTGTCGTTTTTTCAAACAATTATATGGTCGTGGTACGTGATTTTGTCTACTCAATATTGAAAAAAGGATGCCGAAATATTTTTACGAACAAAAAATTTGGTGTTTTAAAAACAAGTGAAAGTTTATTAGTATCAAGAGTGTCTGTATCATTACAAAAAAATGAATGTCGGCTAGATTTTTCTAGATTCTAATTCAAAATGATTAAAATTTTTCACTTTCTTTTATATTTTATACTATATTACAAATTATATTAATTTTTTTGTACATTGTTTGCGAAATTTCTGCACAGCATCTTCACTCAGAAAAATAATTCTTTGATTTGAAGAAAATTTCTATGAATCATAGAAAAATATTCATTGGCTCTCAGTCACAGAAAAGTTTTTTTTCTTTTTTATTCAAAGAAATTTCTCTAGTTCGAAGAAATTATTTTTTTGTTCCAAAGGAAATTGTTTTTACATTTATAATGATTTTCTTCTTCTTGAATTTATTTTTTGTTAAATGAAAAAAATTATGTTAATCAAACGGTTTTCTAATTCAAACCAAATGTCCCTCAGAAGTTTTTTTTAAGTACATAAAAAATGTTCTTTCCTCAATTTCCTTCTCACCTTCCAGCGGAAAAGAAAAACAATTTTTAACCATAAAAACTAAAATATCTGTAATAACATGACTTATTTTACAACCCTGAATTCAGGTATGCATATAGATTTGAAATTTGGAAAATTTATTCTGAAAAACTGATAGTACTATAAAGAGATTAAGGGCATCCTTGGATTCGTCTCAGCAATATCTCTAGGACTTTTTTCAATGAAGCAAAGATAATGATTTTTTAAATATTTACATTGTTATAAAGAATTTTGTCATTCTTATGAATAAATCTATCAGTCCGAAAAAAACTTTCAAGTACATCAGAAGATTCTGAAATAAAATACCCCCACGAGGTTTCTCAATCACTGCAAAAAAATAATTATTTAAACGAATACAATGTTGATAACAATTTTCTACGTTTTTAATTGTTAACGTCCAAGAATGTCAGCTAACACTATACTGAAAAAATAAAACATCATTAAAAACTACCATCAACACTCATTGTCAATAATTATTAAATTAAATATCGTTTTTATCCCCTTCACGCTGACTCCATGCTACAAAGGGATCTGTATTTGGATTTCCGGCTTGGGTTTATTTTAAAAAATCTAATACTCTTATCGAAAAACTAAGGGTATCGTTGAATTCGTCTCAACAATATCTCCTGGAGTTTGTTGAACTACGCAAAAACAATTTTTTTCAAATAATCACAATGTTTATAATATATCTGAATTTTGAAAAATAACTCAACAACAATAAAAGGTCAATTACAACTGCGGAGCGTTCTCCAAAGACCATAGAATAAAAGAAAAGTTTCGAATAGTGTAAAAACGTTACTTTAAACATTGTTTTCATCCCCTTCATGCGGACAAAATTATGTGCATGATTATAGATTTGAAATTTTGGAAATTTATTTTTTAAAAACTAATAGTCCTATCAGAAAACCAAGGATATCATTGGATTCATCTTAGTAATATCTCTATGAGGTTTTTGAATTGAGGGAAAGAATTATTTTTCAAACAATTATATTGTTTATAATTTTTCGGAACTTTACAACAATATTTCAACAACAATAACAGATTAATCACAACTGTACAACGTTTTTCGGAGACCATGGAATAGAGAAAAAAAATTCAAATAATGTAAAAACTTTAATTTAAACTTTGTTTTCATCCCCTCTACCTCCATATAGATTTTAAAATTTGAGAATTTCAAATCTAGTGCGAAAATAAGCATCTTGAAGGCATCATATTGCACCTCAAATATCTTGGAATAAACAGTCTAACGAAAATCGTTGTCGAGGGCTGTTCGAATCGGGATTTAAAAAAAAAATATTTAATCACGTCAACTTCTGCGCGCTTATTTTCAAATACTTTCTAGTGCTTTTCCTATATATTTCACGTGTAGTTGGCGTTTTTGCTCAAGGATTTCGCGGTTTAAGGGCGTAATGAGTATTCTTAAAGTTTTGTTTTGCGAAGGAGCAAGTGTTGCGCAATTCAAATATTCCAGGACTACTGAAATGACAACAAAATTCACGATGAGTATTTTATTTGTACTATTTCATTTTCTGGCAAACATATATTTCCTAAAGGACTTTCGAGAATTTTTGAAATGTGCGGAATCTTGCGCAAATATACGGAAAGTTCTAGAAACATAGGAAATTTATACAGAGTTCTCAGAAAATTTATGAAAAGTTTTCACAATTGTGGGAGGCTTTGGAGATTTATAAGTGTTCTAACAATTGACCTTTTAAAAGGAGAATTTAAGGAAGGTTATGAGCTTGTTAAGTTTTTGTTCACCGTTGAGTATTCTTGGCACATTTGCATTGAATGGTCTTTTTCCATCTTCGAGACCGATTATAACTCCTTTGGTTCTGGCTTGGTTTTCATACTTTCCTATGCATGACCGAAGTTTGGTGAGACTGACGTTATGAATTGACACTCCACCTTATAGCGATTTAGCTACTTCATTTGGACATGATTTTATACTTACAGAATGGATTTCTCGCATCAAGTTGTAGTTGGGTGTATACTTTAACAGTGAATAATACAAATAATAATGTAGCCTCGGATAGGATTGACACATTTACTGACGAAAGGCATGTTTTCGGCAAACTTTCAGGCGATGAATGGAGATTAGGTATTTGGAATGCTAGAGGTGTAAATGATCT
>JAUMHM010127751.1:0-19175 GCA_032362435.1 Melikaiella ostensackeni
AGGATCTTTATGTGCCCATGGAGACTTTTGTTCGGGGTGACGAGAACTTCATTTTCCCAAAGTTTCAGCCAATTTGATGGAGGGCAGCTTCCCATAAGGTTTGTGCGGGGTTCTTTCTTTGTTTTTACATGGAACTCTATTTTTAATCTTTTTTGGCGAACACATCTCCCCCGTGATGACTACTTGTCTTTCGTTTCTGTCCGCAAATTATGTTTTCTCGAGGGCTTATTTAATCTTCTTTTTGAAACAATCGCTCATTGGTTTTTCTTATTTTCCATGCGTGTCTTCATTTGGCTTTTTCTTCCATTTTTTTTACGTTACGTTTGATTCAGTCGTAGTTTGTCGCTAATTCCTGTTCTAATGCTACTGGTATCGATTCCCTTGGTTTTAGTTCTGGATTCACTGGTGTCAGTTTGAAATCCACTGGTATCACTTCTGTAACCACTGGTATCAGTTCTGGATCCACTGATATCAGTTCTGGAACCACTGGTATCACTTTTGGATCCACTGGAATCACTGCTGGACCCACTAGAATCAGTTCAGGATCTACTGATATCAGTTCTGAAACCAATGGTACTAGTTCTGGATCCACTGAAATCAGTTCAGAATCCACTGGTACCAGTTGCACTAGTATCAGTTCTGGACTCACTGATACCAGTTCTGGAACCACTGGTATCAGTTCCACTACTACCAGTTCTGGAACCACTGGTATCAGTTCTGGATCTACTAGTAACAAGTCTGAAACCACTGGTTTGTGAACCAAATGGTATCAGTTCTGGGTCCACTGGAATCAGTTCTGGATCCACTGGTTTTTGAACCCACTGGTATCAGTTCTGGATCCACTGAGATCAGTTCTAGACCCACTGGCATTAGTTGCACTGGTATCAGTTCTGAACCCACTGATACCAGTTCTGTATTCACTGATATCAGTTCCACTGGTACTAGTTCTGGAACCACTGGTATCAGTTCTGGATCTAATGGTATCACTTTTGAAACCACTGGTTTCTGAAGCCACTGATATTAGTTCTGGATCCAGTTCTGAAAGCACTGGTATCAGTTCTGGATCCACTGGAATTACTGCTGGACCCACTGGGAACAGTTCTGGATTCACTGGTATCAGTTCCACTAGTACCAGTTCTGGAACTACTGGTATCAGTAATGGATCTATTAGTAACAAGTCTGGAACCACTGCTTTTTGAACCCACTGGTATCAGTTCTGGATCCACTGGAATCAGTTCTGGATCCACTGGCATCAGTTCTGGATCCACTGGTATCAGTTGTACTGGTATCAGTTCTGGACCCATTGATACCAGTTCTAGAACCACTGGTACCAGTTCTGGATTCACTAAAATCACTGCTGGACCCACTGGAAACAGTTCTGAATCCAATGGTATTAGTTCCACTATTACCAGTTCTGGAACTACTGGTAACAAGTCTGAACCACTGGTTTGTGAACCCACTGGTATCAGTTCTGGATTCACTGGAGTCAGTTCTGAAGTCACTGGTATCAGGTGCACTGGTATCAGTTCTGTACCCACTGATACCAGTTCTGGAACCACTGGTATGAGTTCTGAATCCACTGGAATCACTGCTGGACCCACTGGAAACTGTTCTGGATCTACTGGTATCACTTTTGAAACCACTGGTTTCTGAAGCCACTGATATTAGTTCTGGATCCAGTTCTGAAAACACTGGTATCAGTTCTGGATCCACTGGAATCACTGCTGGAGCCATTGGAAACAGTTCTGGATCCACTGGTATCAGTTCCACTATTACCAGTTCTGGAACCACTGGTATGAGTTCTGGATCTACTAGTAACAAGTCTGAAACCACTGGTTTCTAAAGCCACTGGTATCAGTTCTGGATCCACTGGAATCAATTCTGGACCCACTGGTATCAGTTGCACTAGTATCAGTTCTGGACCCATTGATACCAGTTCTGGAACCACTGGTATCAGTTCTGGATCTACTAGTAACAAGTCTGAAACCACTGGTTTGTGAACCCACTGGTATCAGTTCTGGATTCACTGGAGTCAGTTCTCGATCCACTGAAGCCATTAGTTTCAAATCCACTGAATTGAGCCTGTTTTCCAAAGTTCTTCTATTTCTGCTTCTTGGAGTTCGACTTACAACTGTGTAGTTTTCCAAGCTTTAACGTATCGTGCCTTGACTTCTTGAAATAACTAGACTTGGCTATGTCTCTGAAATCTCTATTCTTCAATTAGAATTTCTTTCCTCTTCGACCGCAAAATTTCCTTAAATGCAGGATTTTTCCTACTAAGGATGAATTCAATTTTGGACAAATTCTTGTAAATAATTTGAATTTTCGCTTTCATTCGAAGCTCTTGATCGCGTGTTAAAATAATTAGGATTAATTTTTTTTTGTAGATCATTGAGGTTTTGTGAATATTTCAATTAGGAAAAGATCCACTATAAAAATACTTTCTTTCTGTGCATTTGAATTCAAGCTCATATTATATGAATTAATTCTTTAGAACAATCGTCTAGGCGTTACCATAAACTATGTAGGTTTCATTTATATTTTCGAATTTACAGAATTATCAAAATGTAAATATTTAGAACTTACATTTTTTTCCTTCAAATGGAATTTTCTGTTGCGTTGCCGTAAATTAATTTAATATTCGCTGTGTATAGAAGTCCAGTGCCGTGCGCTAGGTTGCAATCCAGTAGATCGTTCTCATTGGTTAATCGTCACTAGGCGGGGTCTGCCTTACAGCACGCACACAGTTGCAACACATAACCTCAAAATTAAATGATATTAAAGGAGAATGTAAGTGCTTATCCCTTTAAAATAGTTTTATATGTAACTGTTTATTCAAAATTAATTATTTGATGTTTCCGTAAACATTCTATGACATTTCAAGCGAAAATTCTGTTAATTTCATTTTCGATTATTTGACAAGCTATTTGCTCTAAATTAAATTGTTCGGTCAAAATTAGACCAAATTTCTGATAGAAACGGAAATGTTCCGATGCAGATTTCGGAAAGAATCTGAAAGAAAATCTTGCACAGACCTATTCGAAATTTTTACCAGGGAGGAACAAAATAAGCCATTAATGATAGAGATTAAATCTAAAGTTATAATTGTAATCTACAACGAAAGGAATAATCACAAACACCAAATTCCCCCATTTTAAAATAAACAATTACATATTCAACTATCAAAAAAAAAATATAAGGCACAAAATTCATTTTCGAATCGTCCTTGAAACTCATTATAGGGTGCTTTGAACCCAAAATTAATTTGAAGCTGCTATAATAAAACTTAAAGATAAAAAGTAAATTTTAGAGTTTTGAAAATGTCTTATTAAAGATTCTTTCGAGAAAAAATTGATCTTTGAATCGTCTTTGAACATCAATTTTATTTATTTAGGGAAAAGGAACAATAAAGTAGTTTTGCAAAAAGTAAAACCAATGAGTTACAAAATCTGAACATTGCACCAATCCGATAAGTTACAAAATTATCACGAAATCTTTAGAAGGTTAGATGTCTCGGTCTTAGTTGTCACCAGATCGACGACCCCAGTTTGACCCTAGAGTAGAATCCAGGGGGAAAATTAGAAAAATATCTTAATAATGTAAAAAAATACTATAGAGACTTACTTTTTAAATGAGCCTATGTATTTGAAAAAATGTTCGTTATTTTCAGAGTTATTCCATTTTTTCGAAAACATAATTTTATGTTTTTTTTGCACAATATTTTTATAAAATTGACATTTTGCCATCATCTTGGGCTTATTAGACGCTGAACTTTTTTAACTTTCATGGTATTATGAGGAGAAAATAATAAAATGATTGATAGTTAATAAAATTATTCCTTCAAAGATTTCGTAATAATTTTGTAACTTATTGGATTAGCTCAATGTTAGAATTTTGTACATTCAAAAGCTCATTCTATATAACACATTTTCTGCTTAAGAAATTAAAGAATAAACGTATTCAATGACACAAGACTCTTTATTGCATAAACTTTGATTTGAAGTACTTTTTGCAAAACTACTTTAATGTTCCTTTTTCCTGAATAAATAAAAATAATATTCAAAGAAGATTTAAAGAACAATATTTTTTCTGAATAATTTTTTAACGAGACATTCTGAAAACTCTAAAATTCACTTTTTATCTTTCAATTTCATTAAAGGTACTTCCAATTAATTTTGGCTGAAGCGTGGTAGAAGTTAGTTTGAAGAGTTCTGTTTCATGGTCATATACTACAAAGCTCATTTTGGCGCCATCTAGTGGGAAATTTACCTTACTTATGAAACCAACCGGCATCAGTCTTCTATACACAGCGTTTAATGTTTCGGCTCGAAGGACCAAAAGTGTTACCGTTGAAGTAGGCACAAACGTTATTTAAGAATATAATCATTTATTTCAACAACGTTCATTAATTTTGAATTTTGTCAAGCTGCATGAATATCTTGAACTTCTTCACATATCTAAATTCTTTTGTTTTTTATGCAACTATATTTTAAATCTGTTTTGGCGGGAACGTCTCATACTATTTAATACCGATAGAAGTCTTTTGCTGTTTCTGAGTAATTTTATACTCGCTAAGTTAAGTGGCACTTAAAAGAAGGCACGTTGCAGAAATTACACTACAGTGTTTCATGAAGTGCAGGGTTATGCTGTACTTCGTTTTAATATCCACGTAATCTGTTTCTACCCCCTAATCGGTATAATGAAAGTGGGAAGTTGGAGCGTCTGTTAAACGGGAGGGCTAGCGGATTGTGCAAGTCTTCCTAAAGGAGAAATTAAAGTTTTCAACGTTTCATTAGTACTGATTCTTCTTCAAACTTTGTCGGTATTTTAGGAATAATTCCGAAAAATAATTTTAAATAATTTTGAAACCAAATTCTAGGCTTGAGGAGTTGGAATTTTAAACATTTAATATTGTGCTTTGAGTGTTGAATTCGGAAGTTTACAAACATCAAAACTTTCAAGTTAATATCATGAAGCAAAGGCGCATAAATATTCCCCAAATTTCATTTCACATAAATTTCATTTTACCAAAAATGAAGTTACCTAAAACTCATTCGATATAATTATTATTTACCCAAAATGCCGTTTAACCGAATTTTTATTTTTTCGGATTTTCATTTGTCATAAATTCTACTTCCCATATTTCCCATGTAACCTAATTTATGTTCATCCAAATTGCCATGGGTTATGAGTTTTATTTCCCCTAATTTCCATTTGACCGAATTTCTATTCAACCGAATTGTCATTTGTCATAATATTTATCTTTTTGAATAGTCCCTCAACACAATATTCATTTAACTGAATTACGGTTTGTCCAAAAATGATTAACAAACCCTCATTTGTTAAAACAATATTTTTCCAGGAAATTTAAGAATTTTCTCTCTATTCTTCTATGAATGTTACAACTAGTGATTGTCGCAACCGTAAATTTTATTTTTCATATTTAAGAACTGTTTAAGCAATTTCGACATGCAAACAGTGAAACGAAAATGACTTCAAAAATGAATAGTTATCAACACCAATCAATATTCATTTTACTAAAAATTTGCAGGACAAAAAGTAGTCTTGTCTAAGACAACACGGTGAACTACTGAAAATAACTAATACTTATTTGTTTAAACAATTTAAGAATATTAAAATAATTATTGTTTTTGACAATCACTAGTTGTAATATTTGTATCAGAAGCGAGTGGAAATTCCAAAATTGTCTGAAAAAATATTGTTTAAACTAATTTTATTTGCTTAATCAAGTGAAGGTTTGTTAAATAATAAAGTTGAGGTATTGAAAACGTAAAAAAATATAGAAAAGCAATCTAAATTATGATTCTGTTATGAAAACGCTGACTTAAATAATTGAAATCACCTTGGAATATTGATAAATATTTCACTAGAGCATCAATAATAATTTTTTGGCAGAAATACGAGAAGAAAGTGCATTCGTGCAGATTTGACATTTCTTTGAAAATTGTTGAAAATTAGTTAAGAAATTACTGGATATTTTTTCAAATGACCGATTAATGATGATTAAAAAAAAAATAATTTAAATGCGTAAATAAGCCTCAGTATTACGTAAAATTTAAATTTGTCACTTATCGGGCATTCTTTGGGAACCCATAAGAGTGTCTGAAAATCATTCAATTTTCATGATTCTGCGATGCGGAATCATTTGAAACATATCGCATTTAAATCGCAAATCAACGAAAAGCTGCCTTTTTCGAAAAAATTGGGGAATAACAGCAGAAAATTTCTAAAAAAATTTTCCACCAAGTATAACTAAAAATTACCCTAATTACTTGGAGAAATAAAATTCCATTCTATCCTTTTCCAAATATTCAGATTTAATGGACATTTGAAATTTTTTAAACTTCATATTCTGCTATGCGGCTTACATTTTGAAATTCCAAATCTTAAAGATTTATTACGAGTAATTTATGGACTTCAATTAACTGGAAAATATTGAAACACCAAAAAGTCTTTACGCTGCTATTTATTGAAAATTGATGAAATTCGAAAGTATCTCACCTTTAATTTTAAGATTTTTCAATTTCGATAAACTGAATATTTAAGTAAAAAGTCTTATTGATTATAGATGATCAGATTATTTATTAATCAGAAGAAAAAGTACTGGAATTTTAAAAATTTGATTGAAAGATTGTAATTTCCTTTTGATTTAAAGCAATTATAGAGATTTCAAACCGCCAGTTTTCTATCACTCAATGTTGAAAAGTACTAATTTCAAAGCTTTTGAATTGAAATGCTTTCTAATTTGAGAAGTTTTCAGGGATGCTTTCAAATTTAAATCTAAAACATTTCAATGTTTTCAAAGGACACCACACAGAATGTATAGAAAAGATCTTTCAGTGGATTTTACTGGCACTCATTTATTTTGTAGTTCATAAAACTAGAACCAATTTCCCAAAAGGACTTGGAGCTATTATGACTTTTTTTCGTGCGTGATCCTTTGGACGTCATGCAATTAGAAAAAATATGTATTTTTGAATACGTTCTATTTTTGATATCAAAGTAACTTCAATTTTTTCAAATTTAAATTTTGAAATTTAAAACCTTTGAACTGGTTGATTTATAATTTTTTAGCAATATTCATCAGTCGTTCCTTATTTAAATCAGCAGTTAAGTTAAAAGCCTTCACATTATAAAATATTTGAAATTCACAGTCTTAAAACTAAAATTATTCAAATTCAGAAGCCCTCAGGTTAAAAATCTTTCGAAACTATAGAATTTCAAAGTCATGCATTGTTACCAGTTTTCAGAAATAATTTATGATGTGCTCAAGTCAAAAGCATTTAAATTCGAAGAAATTTGAAATTCAAAGTGGCCAAACTATAAAAGTTTATCCTCGAAATTAAAACCAAATATCTCTGAAGCAATTTTCATTCTGACGTTTGTTTAAAACGTTTAATCAAATAAACAAAATTTCAAAGTTACTTTTTGAATTTGGAAAAATTCAGTGATAGTCAAAATACTAATAACTTTAAAAGAGCTAGTAAGTTTTTTTCTATCTTTATAAGAAAGTAACGTAAGTAAGTTTAAATGTACCGAGCTTTTTTTTCATAAAATGGGTAACTGTAACTACTGCTCTTCTTTTTTTGAGTGACTTCCTAGGCACTGTCTGGAATAAATCTATATGAAAAATTGATATCCGGATTGTGTTCAATTTCACGGTGCTTCGTTCGACTTTGAAGGCCTGAGGTTCATGCGCCTGTCCTCTATTTTTCTTCTTCCTCCAAATATAATTCTTCAACCTCTGCTTTCTTGGCACGCATCCAGAGTCATTTTTCAGACCTCTCATCCCCATAAGCCCTTTTGAATCAGTGTTCTTAAAAATCTTTAGAATTTCTTAAAGATCCAAATAAAATCTACGTTCTCATGAAAATTTTTTGTGCACTAAAAAAGAGCACCCAGAAAGTTCACATCTCAAAAATAGACTTTGAGACTACCCGCTTTTTCGGCTCATTAGAAACAAATGTACAATAAGTGTACACGATAAAAAGAAAAAAGATCAAGAAAAAAGAAAGAGTCATCCAAAACCAACCACACACTCTTTCTTTTCTCCGTTTTTTTATACTACTCAGGACCAACATGTTTCGAAGCCAATTTAGACTTTCTCATCGGGGATAATTTACAGGAAAACAACATGTACAAAAATAAAGAATTTTCAGATTAGAAAATCATTATTACTTGAGAATAAAACATATATAATTGATAGTAATTACTGTTTTAGTACATATTTCATTCACTGATTGAAAATTGATTTTTGGCAAAGGCAAACTATTCTGAATAAATCTCAGAGTCAGATTATTTTATTCTTTAATTGGAAATTGATTCACATATATTGAAAATTATAAACACAAAACTCAAGTTACTATATCCAATTAATGATTTCATCCTAAATTCCGTTGTATCTCGCAAGATCTCTTTTTAAATTAATAGCTTTGTTACTTTCTCTCTTTACAAATATCATTTTCATGAACTCTTTTTTTTTCATTTCTCTCATGATACAAAATTTTAACATCATCTCAATTAAAATCATGCCCATGTGTAAGTCTATATTTTGTAAGGACCGAGTAATATCTTGCACTTCTATCAAAATTATTTTTATGTTCATCTTTTCATGTTCTAAAAGACCTCCTTGCTTGCCTTATCTGTTTACGAGTGCGCTTTGTGTTTACATTAAACGCGTGTACCGCTTTCTCTTAGAAGATACTGCTATTCGTAAATTCCGCGTGCGAGTGAAAATTTCTGTGGAGGAGTGCATCTCAATGCACCCTTTGAATCATTCCCCAAAAAGGACCAAGCAATCGTCATCGAATCGAAACAGGAAATTCCCCTAAAAGAGTACACAACTGAAATAGGAAAACTGTTTGGATCAACGAATATTAGATTTGGATCAAAAATTTCCAACGACCTAGTATGTCTGTTCTTAGCCAGTAAACAACTAGCGGATGAACTTACGGATGAACACGCACTTGTCAACATCGGGAAATACTTATTAGAGCTTCGACCTTTGACTATTAAACACAAGAAGCTTATACTATCAAATGTTTGCCCTGTTATCCCACATTCTGTCATAATAACAGCACTTCAAGATGTTGGAATAGCAACAACGCCCCAATTATCGTTTCTAAGAGCTGGCTTATCTGAGGCTGGTTTCGCCCAACTTAGTTTTCGAAGACAGGTCTACATAAACCCTGATAGTGTTTCGAAAATTCCAGATTCTCTGCAAGTTAACTGCGAAGACACATCTTATCGGATATACCTTTCAACTAACAACTTAATATGCTTCATGTGCAAACAAGCAGGGCATACTGCCAAAAATTGCAAAAATGTTTCTGATCGGCATCTACCAAATTAAATGCTATCAAACCTACTCAAGCATTAGCACCACTCACTGATTTAAATAATATCCCTCATTATCATGACATGTTAGTGAGCAATCAGTTGAGAGGCTTCCCAGAGATTTATCCACCACCCATAAACACAGGTAGTAAACGCCCTGCCGTCTCTGATACCAGCTCTTCTACTATATCGGACAAACAGGTCAGTCGGGGACATGCAGTCAACAATAAGAAAAACCCTTCCATCAAGCGGGAAATGACTGGAAACCTGCTAAACCACCAAAATCCAAGAAACAAATGAAAAATAAAACCACCCTCCCTTTCTATGGACGAGAAGACCATTGATAGCATATGAGAACTAATAAGAATAATTTTTGAAGAATCTACTTCAAAATATCCCCTTAACTACATACAGTACAAAAGCTTCTTCGACAAGGCTACGGGAGCTGCCAAACCTTCCACTGTTGCCATAGAATAGACTGATGACATCCAGTCTCTCATCTCCATGATGAGAGATTTATATCTCAATCTAAGAACTCCTCAGCTCTTGCTCTGAAGACGATTCTCCAACAATGTCTGAAGACAGCGATAATTTTTCGTGCAAACGTCAGAGGATACAACTCTGTTTTTAAAAATCGATCTTATACCATTTTTGCTAGTGGAGGTGTTACAATCTATCTCAAAAAATGCTTACACTGCAAGGAAATATCTCTCATCACAAATTTGGAAGCTGTAACTGTAGCAATTTAAACTCCTAATGAACTATGTGTTTATAATATTTACATGCCAAATCGATATGATTTTAGTCTTCTTGAGCTCAGGAATCTGATTAATCAACTTCCAAAACCATACATCTTACTGAGTGATTTTAACAGCCACAACGAACTTTAGGGATCAAATCATACCGACTCAAGAAGGAGGAAAATTGAGAAACTTTTGAATAATCTTAAAATGATTCTTGCAAACAATGGTCACCCTACTCATTCCAATATTTCCAATGCCTCCTTTAGTTCGATAGATCTGTCCTTTTGTAATGCAAGTATAATTCACAGGTTAAATTGGGAAGCTTCAGAGGACCTTTATGATAGTGATCACTTGCCTATTAAATTGGAACTACAAAACCCTTATCCTATTCTATACAATCATACTCCGAAAAGGAAATTAAAAAAAGATGATTGAGAACTATTTCAGATTTCTATTGATACAAAAATTGATAATTTGAAAATTACTTCCGCTGAAAAGAGAGATGATATTGACAATATTGTTACTGAATTAGTGGCCGCTATCACTGAAGCTGCTGATCTATCTATTCCTAAAACATCTCATAAATCATTCAAAAAATAAGTCCCTTGGTGGAACCCTGAAGTTGAAGAAGCTATTAAACAGTAAAAAACATGCTTACAACGTCTTTAAGAAGCACAAAACTATTAAAAATAAGATTGAATGTACAAAGTTGTGAGCCATCTCAAGAAGGATAATCAAGCTGAGCAGTAGAAGTTATTGGAACATCTTCACTTCTTCATTAAAATATAATACAACAGGTTCCGTGGCTTGGAAAAAGATAAACGCAATCGTAGGAAATTTAAACTTTACACGTATCACAGCTCTGGAAAAATGAATGGTTCAATTTCACCTGACTCTATTAAAATTGCTAACTCTTTGATAATTCTCGAAACAAGTATACGTGATGCATTTGTCAATGGCCAACACCTTTTGGCAGTATCACTAGACATTGAAAAATGTTACGAAATGGTTTGGAAAAATATAATCCTTCATATACTACTCGAAAACGATGTTGACGGCTCAATGCTAATCTTCATAAAGAATTTTCTTCTGGAAAGATTCATCCAAGTCCGAGTAAATGATCACTTATCCAAAAGAGTTAAACTTGAAGACGGCGTACCCCAAGGATCTGTTCTCAGCGTCACTCTCTTTTAAATAACCTCCAATGACGTCACCAAATGTATTCCTCTACCAATTAAAAAAAATGCCTTCACTGATGATCTCACAATCTATTGTAGTGGAAAGGATCTCCCTATTATACAAGAAATGATCCAGGGCTGTCTCAATAATCTTCAAGAATGGACAAAAAAACTGGTTTCCAGTTTTCCAAAACCAAAACCCAGTGCACCTTACTCTCTAGAAAAAAGTCCTGTGATCAGGCTAAATCTGACTAAATCTGCCTGTTTACTTCCAGAGCCAGATTACGAAGAGTGACCCAGAAAAATGTGATACCTGCGAAGTACATCTCACCATTGAAAATACTGACGGAATGCTTAATTTATACAACTAAGCGGAATCAACATAAAATTGGAACCGACCTTAAGCGAATGCTCACTGATCCAATTACCCTTAACAATGTGCTCAGCTCCCTCGAAGATACTGGAATCCGAAATTTAATCCAGAGTGTGAATTTATCAGTGCCCCCTCTAAATGTGCGAAAGTGTCAACTTACTTATATTATTGTTTCTTCTCTGCTTTCTACATGTCAAAGTTCTTTTTTTTCATTCTTCCATCTCAATGAACTGTCTGTTGTATTTTTGAGTACTCAACAAAATGAAATTGAACTAAAAACAATTTCGACTCTAACATATAATATGTATAACAAATAGAGCGTATTATACAATTATTGTAGTCGCTAATGACCACAGCAATCTATGCGACTCAAAACGTCTAATTAAAAAGGAATCAAGTTGCTTTCGAAAGGAACTTTATACATCGTATGTAAACCCAATTTTCCTAACATTGGTTTTAGAATACTTGAGATCTTTCTATGTAAAGTAGGACAATCGTATTTAATCTATTGTATTATTGAACATTGTTTTTGTTCTGAATATTGCCTTCACTTAATTAAGTCCAAGTCCATAAGTTAGGTTCAAGTTTGAAAATTAGGTAAAATACTAAAAATTGAAATTCGAGATATTAATTTTCATATTAATTTTTTGAATAGAACTCTCAAGAAAATAAGAAAAAACATTTAAGACTCTTATCTTGATGATGGTACTAAAAAAAAGTTCTTTGACTTATCGGAAATAAAATTCAACTCTTTTTACGAAAAATGCAATAACAAACACAAAATTTAATTTGAATCCTTATTTTCTAATCAACACAGTTGATTGAAGACAACTAAAGATCATTGGTTGAAAAATTTAGCGGACATTCAAATACCTACAGACATTATTTATATTGTCTCCTGATGGCCTAATTATAACGTTGCTCCAAATAAATGTTTAAAACAAGATGTCATTAATATCATCAAAAATGTAGAATCAGTTCTTTAATCGTCAGACCCACACAATGACTTTCAAAATGAAATTAGAGACAAAATAACTATTAACATTAACAACACTTTAAAGGGAGATATCCCTCATAACAAGATAGTAAACAACAAACAGATTCATTCACATGTACACCAACTTAAGGTTTGCCTTTCTTTTTCTAAGAATTTTACAAAACTGTCAAAGATATTGAGTAGTTACAATATTACTACGATCCCCACAATTGAAAAAAGTTCAAGATCTGTAATAAAATTAGGTATAGGTACCTCAAAAAAAAGTGGGATGAAGCGAATGTAGTTTATAAATTTTCCTGTAAACATTGTCCTGCATCACGTGGGTGGAACAAAAAGATCTTCAAAGACTCGTATTAATGAACATATTAATATTAAGAAAACAGGGTTGGTTGTTTATAAACACCATAATAAATTTATTCACACATTTTATTGGGATAACGTAAAAATTATGGATCAAGAATCTAACTATTAAGGAGGACTGATTTCAGAGATGATCCACATCAATAGTAATTCAAATAATATTAATAAAAAAGAAGATATTTATGCTTCAGTAAAATATATTTTCCTTTGTTACAGAATTGCCAACAAAACGTCGCTCATTTTGACGAATAAATATGAGTTTTTCACTCATTTGCCTTCTCTTATCGAAACTTCTTCTTCAATAATAGGATAATGGTTGAGAAAAATAATCTGTTTGCATAATTGAATATCCTTTTCATGAAAATTCGGATGAGATAATTTAAAAGTTCAGCCAATCAAATTCTCTACAACTCTTATTTTGTTCTGAGTGGAATGATTAGAATTAAAATTTAGTGTTCTTTCGGAACAAATAGTTTTTCTGTGCTAATCAGTTTTTGATTGGTTTGGAAATTTGATTTTCATCAGTTTTTATTGCGGTCAAATCAAGAAAATTCAATCTACCTTCCGTTTCAATTTCAAAAGTGAACTGTAATCTTGGATGTATACTAAAAATATTGAGTAGGGTATCCACGTTTTGTACCTGTAAAGAAAGTACAGAATCATCAACATATCTTGCATAAAAGTCCAATTCAAAACTAATTTTATCAAAAACTTCATTTTCCATCACAATTTCAGCAATAATTGGAGACAAGACTGAGCTTATCGGAGTTCCAGATTTTCGTTTATAGAAAGTACCATTGAATTTAAAATAAACAATTGAAAACATATTCTATAGTATCAAGAAATTGTTTTTTCGCAATGTTAGTATGATTTTTGATCGTATCCCATCTAGCAAGCTTAACTCTTTTATATGGAATGTTGGGAAACATGGCTATTACGTCAAAGGACACAAAAATGTGATTTGTTGGTATTTTAACATTGTCCATTAATTTTAGAAAATCAACACTGTTTTCAATTGATCTTGCTAAAAGGGTAACTGATTCTTTGATAATTTCACTAAGAAGTTCTTCTAATTTCCTTGTGGGTGAGCATATTGTCGAAATAACCAGTCGTGAAGAAAATTCTGCTTTATGAGCTTTGACTAGGCCATAGGCCAGAGATAGATTTGTGTGAATTGTGTCAATGTCGCACCTTTCGATATTGTTTTTAGAACATTTTTAAAGCCCTAATCTCTCTAGAATTTCAAATGTACCTTTTTGAATCATTTTTATAGGATCATTTGGAATAACAGCAAAACTATATCATTGAAAATATTTATCATTCTTTGATTGAAAATATCTTTTAATATTGCAACCGCAATACGCCCTTTATTAGCGTTAGTGATCTTGAATGTTGATTACTTTTTGTGGAATCTCTACGTTTGAAATATTTGAAAACTGTGGGTCAGATTGATCTTAAAAAAGAGCTCAGTGAATATTTAGATTCAATTTTTGTATATCACCTTGGATATTGAGAATGTTTTCAAATTTTTGTTAATGTTTTTCATTATTATCAAAGGCTTTCTTTATTTAATTTAGTTTCTCTTGCAAGGCACTCTTTGATGATGTAATCCGGTACTTGTTCATTCAAATTACCATATCAAGAGTCTTCTTCACATTCTCATTCAGATAGTGTATTTGCGCATGACAATCTTTTATAACCAGATTCAGAATAGAATTGCTAAATTTATTAGTGGTCTCATTGAATGAATCTTTGTTTATTTTGTTATTGAAATCGAAACAAACTTTCTTGTTAATATCGAAAATCTTTTTTCGAACAAACATGATTCGTCACAAGTTATTACATTTGCCAAAAACTTTGGATCATTTTCGATTTTCCCCAGAATGTCAGCACAAACTTTGCTTCGAATTTTTTTTGCTTAAGAGTGAACAGCTTCGGCACCATTTTAGCACAAATTTTTTCGTGTGTAAATTTTCATTTCATATTTGTCTACCAGTTTCTTTATCGACGTTCATTAAGTCAGCGATTGCTCGAATGCTCAGGCACAGATTTGTTCCAATAATTTGACTCACTTTTTCGATATTACCGTCGGTTTTCGATGTGCCGCGATGCGGATCGTCTTCAATCACTTTTCTCCCCTCCTTGCATTTTTCAAACCAATCAAATACTTGAGTATGAGATAGGCACCATAAGCTTCACCATAAGCTTCCTTCAACAAATTATACGTTTCTGAAGCGGATTTTTCAAGTTTCACAAGAAACTTCACGTTGACGCGCTGTTCTACTCTCACACTCAACGTAATTCCGACAGAGCTCAGGTAGACGGTCAAGTTCAAATAAAGGTTACTGTCGTACTGAGGGTCGTACAACCTTGAAATTTTGAGTGGAGGGTGAAAGAATACAGATCAATATCAGACCCTGCTTGTTAGTGCCGAGGCCCCAAGCAAGCGGCGAAAAAATCACTTCGTTCATTTAATGGCTACACCTTGTATACTACATTAAGCTAGCCCCTTTAATTACACACAAATTCGCATATAAATATGCCGTTTCAGAAAGTTATACTTTTTGAGACATTCAGCTGAAAGTTTTAATAAAAAGCTTCTAAGTCAGTGAAACCTTTGCAGCTTAGCATATTTAGCTATATTTATAATAATTATACATACAAAATACCTACTTTACATCTGAAAAAGGCTTTTTAATTTCAAAAAATACGCCTTACTTCAAAAAAGTGTCAACAGTATTTTAATATCGAATAAACTGAGTCAGAACTAACATAACCCTGTTAGGTTATTACAGCTGCCAATAAAGCGCCAAAATTTGAAATTTTATCACGATTGTTAATCATGCAATTCGAATACTTTTTACAAATTTTGTACATAAGACATATTTATATTTTGTGTTTTATTTCATTGTTATTTTCTAACTGCCGTTTCATGTATAAAGCTTTAATTTTCTATCAAAAAAGACGAATTTGCAACAAAAGAGTTGAATTTTTGAAAAAATATAACTTTTCAACAAAATCATTGAATTCTCAACTTATACGAAATTTGAATGAAAAAAAATGAATTGTCGACTAAACATTTGCATTTATAACAAAATAGTAATACTATAAAAAGTAAAGAAACGAATTTTCAACAAAATAGTATAGTTCAATTTTCCATAAAAAAAGATTAATTCTCAACAAAAAATATAATATTTTATATTTCTATCAAAAAAGATTTTGATTTTAAATCAAAAACAGTTGATTTCAACCAAAAAAGACGAATTTTTAACAAGACAATTTCATCCTCTACCAAAACAGAATCATTTTTAACCAAGCAGCCGAAAAGGCAAATTATCTAGGGAACATTTGAATTTCCTACTCGTAAATATGAATTTTTAACCAAAAGGTTAATTTTCAACCAAATAGTTGAACTTTCTATTAAAATAATAGAATTTTCAACACAAAACGACAAATTTTCAACAAGACTGTTGAATTTTTAAGCCGAAAAGGCGAGTTTTCTATAAAACATTTGAATTTTCAACCAAAAATGGAATAATTAAGATTGCAGTTCAAAAAATTGATTTCCAACAAAAAAAAAACGAATTTTCAAGAAAATAGTTCAATTTCCAACCAAAGAGATGGCTCTTCAACTAATAACATTAATGTTTAGCAAAGCAGTTAAACTTTCAACCAAAAAAGACAAATTCTCAATGAAAAATATAATAGTTGAATTTTCAACTAAAAACGATCACTCCTCAACCAAAAGTGGAATAGTTACATTTTCAGTTGAAAAAATTCATTGTCAACCAAAAAAGTTAAATTACATGAACCAATAAAATGAATTTTAAGCCAATTAGTTCAACTTTCAACGAAATAGTAGAATTTTTAACCGAAAGAGACGATTTCTGAACCAAAAATATAATAGTAGACTTTTCAATTAAAAAGAAATAATATTCAAAGAAAAATAGCTGGATTTTCTTATCGGGTTTTATTGGGTTCGGAATTCATCTTGTTTGGATAAAAATTCTACTGTTTGGTTGAAAATCTGATTATTTTGTTGAAAATAAAACTATTTTGTTGAAAAGTCATATTTATGGTAAAAAATTCAACAATTTGGCGTAAAATTAAACTATTTGGTTAAAAATTAACTTTTTTGTTGGAAACTCTTATTTTGGATAGAAAATTAAATTGTTTTGCTAGAAAATTCAACTATTTAGTTGAGAATTAAACCATTTTTTTTTAAACTCAACTATTTGGTAGAAAATCAACTTTTTTATTGAAAAATCATATTTTCGGGTTGCTGTTTCAACCGAGGTTTCAACTGTTTTGTAGAAAATTCATTTTTTTTTGCTTGAAAATTCAACATTTTGGAAGAATTAAACTATTTGGATGAAAATTACCATTTTAGTTTCGTTCAAAATTTCATCGATCATAAATTTCACGTTTTGAAACTTTCAAAGTAAAAGTTTCCAAATGATACTTCCAACAGCACATGTAAGTATCAATACTCCAAAAAGTCTCCCTAGCGAAAGTTTCGGAAATGAATTCATTCCGAATCCTTCCGAATTATTGCGAAATCTGTATCTAAGCCAATCCGAAGCAGTGCGAACCAATCCGAAAAAATTTCTCAATTTCGTTCCATCCGAATCGATTAAAAATTAATGCGAATCAATCTGATTTAATTTAAACTTCCAATCTGAATCAATCCGAACTAAGATTGATATATACTAGAATTTCAAGTTTGGGTTGAATCGGTTTGAGCCGGATTAAGTCTTAACCGATTTGGATCGGACGAAACTGAGAAATTTTTTCGGACTGAATCGGATTGATTCGGATAAGTTCGGATACATATTTCGGAATAATTTGTATTGGTTCGGAATGAGTCGGGATGAATTCCTACCCGAAAGTTTCGCCAGGGCTACTTTTTTCATAAACAAAATTAATATATAAAACGTTCAATATTTATATTTTAAAATGAGACAAATATTTTTTTTTGAGGTTATGGCTTTCAAAATTCTGCTTCAGTTTCTATCTGATCAAATCTCGATATGTGACTACCAAGAATAACTTAATCTCATTATGTAACCTCTTTAAACAATTTTTTGGCTATAAATCTTTATAAAGATGAACGCTCTAGGACGGAATTATTTCTAATGTTCGCATAATATGATAATTTTTTATATATTGCATCCTCTGTAGTATTACGCCTTGAAAAGAACTGGAATCCGAGTCCGAAACGTGTTGTCGATCTTATAAATTATTATTTTATTAATTATTATACCATTAAACCAAATCTCTCCCTGGGTAAGCGTAACTCTTTCGGTTCTAGACACGTCATACTACCGGGGATCAAGGACTTTATATGGTATGGGCAAGTAAGGGATGAGTAGGAGAAGGGATAGGATTTAGATCAATCTAGAAGTCACGTGTTGTTTATTTACACAACACAATCATCCTATCACACCGCTTCGACACGGATCGCTGATCAATCTCTCTGGAAATCACCCCAGGTGAAGAGTTTCGCGAAACCATTATACTAATCCACTAACAAAATCTCTTCACGCGGGCCCATTAGTATCTATGACCTTTCGTTTCAGGCATCACTCTTCTTCTTATGAACAATGGTTCTCCATACATCCCTATCCTTACATACATCTTTGCTTCCGTTACATCCATACACCGCTTCATGCACGCTCTTGTGCTTCTACGACTTCTAATATACCTTCGCTTTAGAGTCTCACCCACACATTCCAACCATTTTTTCTTCGGTCTACCTCTGGGCACGCTACCACTCATTTTACCTAAATACACTTGATTCGTTAAACATTGTTCATTAATTCTCTCAATATGACCAAACCATCTTAGCAAATTTCTTTCATTCTTGCCAATCAATGTTTCTTCTACACCACATTCCTTGAGAACCAACTCACTACTGACTTTGTTCATTTGCGCTTTACCGCACATATTTCACAGGGATTGCATTCAAACCGCCTTCAATTTACTCCTATCCTTTTCTTGATACGTCCAAGTCTCGCTACCATGTAGCACTGTGGGTGCAAAGGCAGAGTTATATATTGTAATTTTAGCTTTACTCGTAATATTTTTACTTCTAGTAATAGCTTGTACACTGCCGATAATTTTTCTACCCTCGTTTATACGTCTGGATATCTCTGCATCTATCTTTC
>JAUMHM010127760.1:0-19174 GCA_032362435.1 Melikaiella ostensackeni
TCTATTTACAAATCTGATATCATTATCTAGTTTTGTTTGTATCTCTAGAGACTCTGAAACTGTACTATAATGGATCTGAATGATGTATGTTTCACATACAGGTTTCTACTTGCGATTTATAAATTTCAAACTTCAACATTTTCATTCAGACTTTTAATATGGTAAGTGCGAATTGCTGTAATCACGTATTATGTATACTGCATGTTCTCAGATTCAAATATGTATTCTGCTTTTGTAATCGTTGTAGTGTTGACGAGGCTATAATACCATATTATAGTGCAATGCATTAACGTTTCGAAAATAAACATTGTTTATTTCACAACATCCGAAGCTCGAAACCAAAGGCCACAAGAAAAACCACCTTTACTACTACAATAGTGGCTTAGGGAAAATATATGAATTTATTTAGGGCTGTTTATATTATTTAAATGAAGGTTATAGAAATGAGAAGTCTACCTTACCTATTAAGTAGGGAAACAAAGATAATTGGAAAGGTAATAGAATAAATACAATGTTAGCAGTGGATAATGTCTGTATTTGAAAAAATGTAACTTAAAAAACACAATTTGAAAACATAAATGCTTGAATCAGAAGGCTGTTTACAATAGCAACGAGTGTAACGTCAAAACGATTCTGGTTTACATTATTGTTATATCTATGAAAGAAGTTTACAATGTTGGCATAAAATTACGTACATAACATATAGCCAACTAAATTCTTAACGTTTTTAAGCCCAAAATGAACCCTTTAGGCTGCAAGACGAGTTGCTAGGGCAATTTCAAAGCTGAAACTACGAAAAACTAAATATACTAACATAAAAACAAATATGTGTTACATTTATAAGTTAGTTATTGTACTTGAAATATCAATTTTGTTTGTCAGATCCAGATCTAGAAGGTCTATGATGACCCTGCAATGTTCTTTATACAAACTGTAAGCTCTACTTGCTGCTGAATCTTGGGGATTAGCGTATGCATAAATAATGGGGTTGACAATTGGATATTCGGAAGTAGACCTATCTGCAGGAATCCCAGGGGCTATTGGAGGTCCATAATTTCCATGGGGTACATGAGGCCTATATACAGGAATTCCATGGACCATCTCGGGGACTGATGAAGATGCCTGATTATTGTGGAAATTTGGATCGTTTTGTTGTAAAGTAGGGGTACTTGAAGATCCCGCATTGTCTGTTCGTGGTGGAGAATCATTTATATGCTTTCTAAAGCTCTCATAATACTCTGGGTTATCTCCCATATGATTTGTATATCTAGGGAGACCTTCATCTACGAATTTTCCAGTACTCTCATCAAAAAGTTCAAGTTCTTCATCCTTGTTAAGCTTCATAGCCCATGGTTTTTTCTCTATGGGCTTCATTCCTGATGACGTTTCTGTTAAAGGATAAACCAGATTTATGAATTTTAAAATTTTCAAATATACTTAAAGCAGTAAAAGCGTAATGGGCGAATTCATTTCAAATCTGACAGACTGTGCATGTTCAAGTCACAAAATCGTTTCGGGACAAATATGTTGGTTTTCAAAGGTTTTTAGACGACGCGGGCACAAGATAAAATCTTATGGGTTATATTCTCTACATTAGTGCAAAAATGTTGTTCATCAAATCGGTCAAATATTTTGTCGTAAATTAAGTTTAATATGAATTATCTGTACAGTGAAAGCTGACAAGCAAACACTACGTTTTATGAGGAAAATATTCCTAAATTTTGAAAGAATAATAATAATGATTATACTTACCAATATAATTTAAAAAAAACATGGAGATGACGACAGGAGCACCGAAAAAGGACCTCATTTTTATTTTCGTAGATGAAACTGACTCTTTCAGAATTTCGTAGGGTGCGAATGATTAACTTTCAAGAATCTGCTCGCTAATATATAAAGTAGCTGTTGCAGGTGCATTTATAGGGAACTATGTGGAATAATAGATAAAGATATTAACTTTTTATAACACTATTTTTTCTTTTCTCCTTGCAGTGTTTTACAAGCATCTAATATTACATATATGACGGCGAGGCATACACGCTTCACTGAAACTACAAGTAAAATTTAGATAACACGAGTATTTGATATTTTGTGATGCTTTTTGAATAAAACTCTCAAACCATTTAATGATTAAGAAGCACAATAAAATTTAAATTAAGAGTGAATAATGGCTTATTAAAACGCCTCTCAACGAGAAACTGGAATATTCACCACATTGCACGAAGCTTCAGCCAACCTATTTATGAATTCTTAATAATTAATATTTTAAATATTTAAATAGAAATTTCAAAGATATATCAAAATTGTGAATTTGACCCTTTCAAAGAGTCGTGAATAATCTACGCTAGTTATCCGTTAGTTACTTGAATAATCAACATTTTATTTGAGAGTGACTCCGTGTCATTGTCACATAAAAATAAACTGAATTTATAATTGAACCATCTAACAGCGTTCGATAATTATAATTTATGAAAGATTACAGTCAGACTCTCTAAAGTAGAAATACATTTTTTCAATTTTAGTAATTATCTAATATCTTTCGAAAATCATGCATGAAAATTGCACACTAATTTAAACAAAGAATCCTTCATACCAGTTATTTGTAATACTTGTTGTTCATTTAATTCAGCCCTAATACCAAAGAATCTAATTAATTGTGGTAAAAAATATTTATCAATTACAAGTTTATAATTCAAAGATGATACTTTAAAAGTGTGCTTGTTTTAGCTTCTATTTTAATAATCAATTTCACTTCAATCACCAATTTTGATGAAAAGAGTAATGAAAAGAGGAATGAAAATAGTACAACATAATTTTTTCGTTACCTGTATTGTATTACTTAATAAACAAAGTTGTTTCACAAGAAAATAGCATAGATACAATGCTGGTAATGAATAATGTCTGTATTTGAAAAAATGTGACTTAAAAAACACAATTTGAAAACATAAATGTCTGAATAAGAAGGCTGTATACAATAGTAATGAGTGTGACGTACAAATGCTTATACGCGTTACAGGGTACAGGTTTTATGACGATTCGTGAGGAAAAGGGGGAAAAGGGTTTACGCAGAATGTAAAATTACACATGGGAAATAAAAATGTGAATAACCGCTTTTTGAAATATTTGAAAAATGAAAATTTATGATTTTATTTCACAAGTAAAGCATCTAAATACAGTCTTCACACTCTTTTCCCTATTTATTACCCTCTTTATCACTTTAAAAAGAATTCCGTTTTTCCCCCTGTTTTCCATAAACTTTCCCTTTCTCTTGCTTATTCACCTAAGTACAGACTGGATTAATAGAACCCGACAAGAAAATGCAACTATTTCACGTTGAAAATTAATTCTTTTCAACTGCAAATCTACTATTATTATATATTTGTTTCAGAATTAATCTGTTTTGTTTGAAAATTCTACTATTTGGTTGAAGCATGAACTATTTTATTGAAAATTCGTTTTTTTTTGCTTAAAAATTAATTTTTTTAACCATAAATTTAACTATTCTATTATTGGTTGAAAATTGATCCTTTCTAGTTGAAAATTTAACTACTTGGTTGGAAGTCGAATTGCTTTCTTGAATATTATTTTCATTATTCAAAGGTTTAGCTATTTTCTTGAAAATTCGTTCTTTCTTGGTTGAAAATTATTTTTTTAAATTGAAAATTCAATTATTCCACTATTGGTTGAAAATTAACAATTTTTAGTTGAAGATCCATCTCTTAGTTTAAAAATTCAACTTTTTACTCGAAAACTAATTTTTTTTGGTAAAAATCAATTTTTCAACTGAAAATGTAACTATTATTTTTTTGGTTAAAAATTTATCGTTTTCAAATTAAAATTTAACTATTCGTTTGCGATTAACTTATTTGAAAATTCATATTTTTGTACAGAAAATTCAGCTGTTCTTAGGAAAATTCGTATTTTTTTGGCTAAAAAATTCAACTGTCTTATTCAAAATTCATCTTTCTGGGCTGGAAGTTTTATAGTTTTGGTAGAAACTTCAACCATTTGGTTTGAAAATTCAACAATATGGTTGAAACTTTTTTTCTCTCTAGACTACAAAGTCTCTCCTGGTTGAAAATTCCACTCATTTATAGAAAATTCGTCTTTTTGGTAGAATATTGATCTTTTTAGTTGAAGATTCAAATATTTTGTTGAAAATTTGTCTTTTTTGGTTGAAATATCTAATATGACATTTTTTGTTAAAAGTTCATTTTTTGGTCACATTCGACTGTTCAAGATTTATAATCAAAGTCTGTTCTTGACTAAAATATCAACTATTATATTCTCGTTGAAAATTAATCTCTTTTTAAATGTGAATTCTACTACCTGGTTGAGAGATGATCTTCTTTGTTAAAAAATCACTGTTTTTCACGAAGATTGATTACTTTAATTGAAAATTCAACTATTTTGTGAAATATAATAATTTAGTTAAAAATTCAACTATTTTGTTGAAAAATTAATTATTTTGATAATAATAAAACTATTATGCTCAAATACTTATTGTTTTTTTTAAAATGCAACCATTTTACCAAAAATTCATTTTATTGGTTGAGGATTCATTATTTTAGACGAAAATTCATTTTTCTGGTTGAAAATTTAGATATTTGGTTCAAAATGTAGATATTTGGTTTAAAATTCAATCAATTTTTTTAAAGAGTCATTCTTCTTGATTGGAAATTTGTCTTTTTGATTGAACTCAACTGTTTTTGATTTGAAATCAAAATCTTTTCCTGGTTTCAAAATCAACAATTATATTTTTCGTTGAGAATTATTCTCTTTCGATTGAAAATTCAACTCCTTGGTTGAAAGTTGAACTTCTTTATTGAAAATTAATTTTTTTGTTGAAAATTCAACTATTTTGTTGAAAATTAAATTATTTTTTCAGAAATGTATTATAATTACTTTGTAGAAAATTTAACTGTTTTGTAAAACATTCGTCTTTTGGGATAGAAAATTCGTCCTTTTGGATTGAAAATTCAAATATTTTCTAAAAAATTTGTCTCTTTGGCTTGAAAATCCAACTATTTGATTGAAAATTCATCTTTGTAGGTTGGAAATTCAACTGTTTAGTTTAATGTTCATTTCTTCTGCTTGAAAGCTCAAATATTTGGTTGTGAATACAACTGCTTGGTCAAAATTTAATTTTTATTGCTGTTGAAAATTCAACTTTTTGGTTGAAAAATCATCTTTTTCGGTTGAAAATTCATATTTTCGGATTCAGAAGTCAACTGTTTCCTAAATCATTCGACTTTTCAGCTTGTAAACTCAACTCTTCCGTTGAAAAGTGTTCGTATTTGTGACGTCACCCTGGGGAGTTCAAGCTTTGTGTGATGATCTGTGACGAAGAAGGAGAGGGGTTGAAAAAGTATTAAAAATAGTGTGACGTAGTTTTCTAGTGGCTCCTTATCAGTATAGAATTACGCATGTTATTATTTCTCCGAATGTAATCACAAAAAATACTCACGTGAGAGGGCATATATGTTACACTATTGTTATATGTACAATTTTGTATTTGATATATATATTTTTTTTTTGACATATCCAGAAAAAAAAAATGAAAAATTGTCGGCGGGAGTTTTGATTCACTACCAAGGGATTACAAGCTATGTGAGTAATTTCTCATATTCTTTTTCTGCAATTTTCAGTTCTTTTTCAAAATGAAAGTGTGTTTAAAATCCAATCAATGCCAATCTGTGCCAATTCATCTGAAACTTCACAAGGTAAAAGTACATCAAAATCCACCAGATAAATATTTTTTCTTTTGACCCAATGCGAATTCGCAAATTCACTCCAAATTTAATGAATTCAATGAATTTTTAAAATATTTTCCATTTTCATTAGGTTCACTTGATTTTTTTCAAATTTACCTTTAATTTCTATCAATTGTGTCGGATTCTTCTCATTCCCCCTAAGCCCCCCTAAGTTCACTTTAATTTCCTTTACAGGGGTTATTGATCTAGAACAATAGAGGCGCGCCAGCGTCCGTGCAGCAAAGCGCAGTATCATGTCACGCTGTTTGGCGCTGCGCAACATCACAAAATATTAATTTTCTTTGCTTGTAGTGAACCTTACAGAAATTTTCTTCGACAGATTTCCATTTTAATTATAGCTCTATGTATACGTAACCAAAATTCCGTCCGAATCGCGTATGTAGAACACATTGAAAATCGTAATTGTTTAATAGATTGTTTATAAAAATTTCTTCAAATGTGAACAAATTATGCAATGAAATATGAAATATAAACTACGAAGACTTCGCAACATCTCCTTAGAATACTCGTATAAACGCAGTATTGCAAGTGTACTCAACTTTATGATTTGAGAAAAAAAAACATGCTCAAATGTTCAAATAGCAATAAACCATCGAAGAAAGGAAATTCCGCAAAAAATCCAAGATTTCATGAAAAATCATTGACACGTTTGACTCATCAACAAAAATCTGTTTTTCTGGAATCTTCATTCAAACTGTAAGCATATGTTGATATACTTTATTATATGCCATTGTTTGTTCAGTGGCTTATATTCTTTATACATATTACAAAATTCGTGAACGAATCTTTCATTGAATCTCTTATCATACTGCATATGGGTATAATCATGAATAAAATTTTTTTTGATCCAACGTTATTTTTGCCGAGGCTTTAATTATTGAAGAAAAGACCCCATATTTCAATCATATAAAATTTTTTGACATATATTCTTGGCAATCCACAGAATAATATAGGTACATAGGATTATATCAACAATGCCAAGAGAATATTATCCATAATGAACAAATTAAAACAATGTATACCTGATGAAACCAAAAAACTTAATGATCGGGCCTTAAACGGCCCAACGAAACAGGGACAATTTTTTTTAAATAAAAGAAAAATCAGGACTATTATTTCAACCAGAAAGAAAAAAATTTGGAGATAGCGTTTCAAAAATTCAAAAATATAAATTTCTAATAGGCACCCTAACCTTCAAAATGCAGTTCATTTGCTTCAAAACACATTTCAACTCCTCTTGGAAACATATTTGACTGTTTCAAACAATGCGAACATGGCGAGTGATAAATCAGTCGAAACCGACTGATAATTTGTCTGTGAGTCAGTCATTTCAAGCGACTTATCATTTCAGTTGGCAATATTCACTGTTACATCTACTAAACGATTATTTTGTCAGGAGAAATGACTGCTTATTCACTCGAACCTGATATTTTTCTGATTTATACTCAGAGTGTACAGCAATTATGATGAAGAAAACGAAGGAAAAAAGTACAACATAAATGCATGACCTGTGTTATACTATATAATAACCAATTTTATTTTAAGAGAGAATAGCGCACATATAATATTGTTAGTGAATAATCCAACAAGTGGGCCCTACAGTACTTGCGAAAAATCTGCTGGTCCAAAAAACTCTTGATATCTGGTCCAAACGATGTAGATGTTGACGGAGGATCGACACATGCTAAGTATTGAGAGAATAATAATTGTTATCATACTTACCAATATAATTGAAGAAAAGCATGAAGATGATGACGAAAGCACCTGAAAGGCACCTCATTTTTTTGTAGGTATGGATAAAACTGACTGTTTCAGAAAATCGTAGAAGGAAACTGATTGATTTTCAGAAATCCTCTCGTTAATATATAAACTAGCTGTTGGATTTACATGTATAGAGGCCGGAGTGGGGAATCGATTAAAATGTTTACACTTATACCTATATTATTATAGCATATATATTATTAGTTAAGAGACTCGACTGACACCTCTTATGAAACCTTAGATAACATCACTTTTCCTGACTTCAAATATTCAATAATCTTGTAGCTTACGAACCGTGTTGAGATCTAGAAACACTACAAAAATTTAAACTACGAGTAAATATAAGGCCGTAGCTTTGTGTACATATAGACGCTGACTAAATACAATGTCTGGTTGAAATTCATGTCAATAAGAAACTACAATAATCGCCAAAATGTACGAAATTTAAGTTAACCTTTTTATGCTTTCTCAAATTGTATCAAATGTTTTGAATATTTTAATATCAAAATTAAATGATAGATTAAAATTACGAACCTATCCTATTTAGAGAGTCGTAAATGATCTGCGTTAGTGTATTTATTTCAAAAAATTATAATTTTATTGTAAAGTTAACTGCATATTATTGTCACATACTTGCCAACTTAAATTACAATCAAACCACATGAAAGAAATCGATGATAATTCATGAAAGATTACAGCCAGACTTTATGAAAGAAATAGAAATGCTTTAATTACAATAATTACCTAACGTCTTTCGAACATACTGAATGAAAATTGCACACAATTTTTCAACGAAAAATCCCCTTTAACCGTAATTTTTAATATATGATGATGATTTGATTCAGCTCTAATACGGTATTAGTAACAAGTTACAAGTACCTTAAATTTCAGTAACATTTGTAACTTAAGAGTGCTTGAATCGGCAAGAATTTTTTAATAGTGCATACATAGGATTTGTTGCAGTTTTATATCAGCGATTATATCCACTAATTTGAATTCTGTCGGCAATAATTTCATACTTTGCAATACATTTTTGAAGTGAGAACACTTAAAGAAAGATCACATACTTCTAAAGCTTTCTCTGACAAATTATCCATTAAATATAGTTAACTCTTTTGCGCACAATACCACTCAAAAGTAACACATTCAAATAAAAACCATAAAAAAAAGTAGCTGCGCAGTGAGTCTTGTCACGTTGAGTCTAGGACAGGGGCGGTTTTTAGTTTGATTGTAATAAATGCTTTATTTAGAGATTTATCAAATATTTTTATATTTAGATTAATCATGTTTTCGACCCAAGTAATTTAATCATTAGGACACGCAAATCTTTATTTAATTTAAATAAGTTTTTGGCTGAATGTAACAAAATATGTGTACGTCCATATTAAAACAGCCCACTTTGTCGCTCGTCAATAAGAATCAACTTTAGACAGAATTCAGTTTGAAGTTAACCCTTATTGGCAAGCGACAAAGTAGGCTGTTTCAATATGGACTTACACATATTCATTCCATTTTAACAAAGATTTATATGATGCTATGCTCACTAGGCAAAGTAAAGTCTTAGCTTGGTTGTCAGTTTGACACTCAACTTTTATTCAGACTCGCTTCAAGCACGTCGAGAATCCAGATATCTAAAACAAAATTTTCCTTCTGTAAGAATAAAAGTCGATGTGTTTCAAACACCTATGCCTCTAAGATTTTTTGTTAGGGCAGCATAAACTTGGGGAAATAACAAGTATGTTATGTCTCGATACCTGCATGTACTATAGTCCTATGTTTCGATACATTTCAGTACCGTCCTATCTCAAATTTCACAGCTTGCAAAAGTGATAAAAATTTAAACCATAGTTTTCAATCAAGAATATACGAATAAGTAATTTCACTTTCAATTACAGGAGGTTTAAGAAAATTTCAAAGTTATATTATTGTTCGTTAAGACGCTGGATTTGGCAGTGGTTTAAACTTTTATTAGCTCTTTAGCCAAATGTAAAATTTTGGATAGGATGGCACTGAAGTGCAACAAAATATCGGAATATATTACATCCAGGTATCGCACTGGCTGGCAGTACTGGCTACTGTGCCAGTACTACAAGTGCGTACTGGAGAGGTACTGGTGAAATGTCAAATCAACAAAAATCCGTTTTGCTGAAATGTTTGCTCAAATTGTGGGCATAACGTCCATCTAGTTGCATAAGGTCGTAAGCCTCACCATATTCAAAAATGACTTTTTTATTATATTTCATACTTTATGACGCCACGCGTTGATTATCGGTAATATTTTTACTCAAAAATTAAGCATTATCTTAGTGAGGTCTGTTGTACTCTGAGGGTCAGTTATGCGGCCCCATAGAGCTAACAGTCCTTTTAAAATGATCAAAATAATAAGGTCGTAAGCCGCATGCGAAAAACGGTTGTATCCCACTTTTAAAAAAGTAATGTACGACGTAAACCACATAACGCCATCAAGTGACAGTATGAACAGATACCGGAAGTTATTATATTTTTATATTTTTTTTGGTAATCAATATCATAGACCATGAAATATATAAACTGCTCCATAAATGGAAATCATCGATGGTTAGTATTAGGAATTATTTATGTTTCTTCCACATAACACACACCTTATAGAACAACTCATACAAATTATTTTTTTTGGTATTCGGAATAATTTGGGTTTCTCAAAAATGAAAGAATAATAGCTATTAAGCTTTTCCCCATAAATTTATATCTAGAAAACTTTTTTTTTTTAAATATATATTTTTCTGAAGCAAATGGGTTACGACCTTCTGAACGCTCAACCCTACAACTTGTTTTTTACCTCTCCTGTAAAATTTTTTTTTCGTGGATTACGATGATATATTGCTATGCATTCTTATTTTGAATTATTTATATTTTGAATTCAATTATTGAAGAATGAATTCTAAATCTTACTTGAAACAATTTTTTCTATATAACATACATGTTATACCTGGTGGCAAAAAAAAGAGTGAATATCAAAATAGAGGAAATCAAGGAAATTCATTCATTCAGACCTAAACCGGCCTATCGGGAACGGTAAAGCTTTTTGTTTTGAGAACGAAAAATTGGGATGTTATTTTTTGAACAGAAGAAACAAAAGTTGCATATAATGTTTCAAAACATCAATAATATATATTGCTAATGGGGACCCTACCCTCGATATAAGCAGTTGATTTACTTGAAAACACAATCATATAAACTCCTCTTGGGAATGTATGTGACTGTTTCATACAAGTCGGATACGACGTCTGGTAAATCAGTCAAAGTTGACTAATAATTTGACTGTAAATCAGTCATTTCAACCGACTTATCATTCCAGTCGGCAATATATCAGTAGAAATGACTGATTTTTCATTCAAACATACAAGTTTTCCTGATTTAAAGGCACTGACTAGTATTACGGAATTTTCCGTGTGGGATCATTCATAAATTAGGTGACGCGTTTTTCTTTTGTTTATATCGTTGTATTCTTTTTCCCTTCACGGAAATTATATCCTTATCTTTATTCAAACAAAAGAAAAACTCTTCACGTAATTTATGAATGATCCCTAAAACTCACCGATCAAATGTAGCGCCAGGGTTAGGGTTACGGAACATTCCATAATATTAGCCCCGAACGACCTGGTCATGGGTTAGTTTCACGGAAAATTCCGTAAAAGTGGATAGTTCGTGATTTGAGTTTAGAGTGTACATCATCAATTATGATGAAAAGAGGACTGAATAAAGTACAGCACAAGCTTTTCATGACCTGTCATGACGAAATATATAAAATCATACCTTTACTAGATGTTTATTTAATGTAATTTAACAAATTTGTCAAAAAAGTAGAAAAAATCTATAAAAATCGACTAAAATAGCACTTAGTTTAACGAACTTCAACATTTCATTTTCAAAAACATTCATGTGTAATTCAGTAGCAATGCGCAAAACATGTTCCATGGGATTATTAGGGTTTCTGAAGAAAAAAAAAATTGTTTCGTATCTCTTAGATATGTCTAAGAGATATTTAATCGTTGAAAATTATTTTCCTTCAATTTCAGAAATTAAAACGAATTTTTCCTCACATCGAAGTTCAAGAACGTTAATAATCTTAACATGTTCTTCAAATTGTTACTGAATGAAAAACAAACGTTTTTAAAAACAAAATTTTGAAGTTCGATAAACTGCATGCAACTTTCTTTGATTTTTTTCATTTTCGGAAAAATTTGTTAAAACACACAAAATAAAAATCTATCAAGGATATTATTTCACAGATTTCAGGAAGGGAAACAACTTTGGACGATCAACTTGTATTTAAATTTTGCTTCATCCTCGAGAAAACTGAGATTTTTGACCGTTAAAAATAAAAAAAATCGTTTTTGGGACACGCGTGTTACAATTTTTTTCTTTCTTGCCTTAAAATAACCGGGGGACATTCCTGAAACACTTACAAAAGATAAACCGGATGTGCAAGTACTTTTGGGTTGAACCTAATTGAGGCTAGCCGTGCTGTGTTATATTGTATAATAAACAAAGTTGATTGCGAAAGAAATAGTATGAGTACAATATTTTTAGTAAATAATGTCTGTTTTTAAGAAAATGATTCATAAAGAACATAATTTAAAAACATAAATGTTTGAATTATAAGGCTGTTTACAATAGCAATTAGTGTGACGTAAAAACGCTTATATGTTACATTATTGTTATATCTATAAAGAGGGCCCAGGTTTTCGGTAAAGAATCACATGCATTTAAATTTGGCCATTGCCATAAGCGCACGTGTTATTATTTTTTCTTTATGTAATCACAAAATACACTGACGGAAAACTCATATTCGTTACACTATTGTTATATGTACAATTGCATATTGGTAATCAATATGGTCGTCTTATTTTACTGGATGTACTAATTGTATTTTCCACATCCAGAAGCACCATAATGTGGATGAAGAGGAAGTACCTATAAAATTGTTAATGCATATGGTTACCTTCATTCTCTCCCAAATTTTGGAAATAAGTGTGTGGACGATTATCTTGGAAGTTTGGACGTACAGAAGTCGGCCTATCTACAAAAATCCTAGGGAATATTAGAGGTCCGTAATTATTATTGGAATTTTTAAAGTTTGGTTGAAAACTAGGGCTAGCTTGATGATTCACACGTGATTTACGCTGTAAACAAGTAGGTTGTGCAGGCTCGTCTTCATCCACAAAACGTCCAGTCTGCTCATCAAAAAGTACGAGCTCGCCTCGAATGTTAGGTCACAGAATCCACGTTTTTTTTTTCGGGCTTCATACTTAATGATCCAGAATGGTCTCTATAAAGTGGTAGAGTCTTTGTTTATTGACTCTGTGTGGCATACCTGATGATATTTTTGTCAAACGACAAACGAGATTTATGGATTTGCAATATCAACTAAGTATTTGAAAAAAGTTGAAGCGGAATGCATAAAATCGCTCTAGTGAGTTACTCAAGATCGGGAATTTTTGGAAATTCTGGTGTATTAAATATTACATAAAACATCTGTACACTCAAAGCTGATAAGCACGCACTACATTTCGTGATAAAAATCTTCCGAGGCATAAAAGTGTTGATATCTGATCCAAACGATCTAGATGCTGACCAACGACATTTACCAAGTCTCAGAAGAAGATGAAGAAGAATTATTATACTTACAGAGATAATTGAAAAAAATGAAGATGACGACAAGAGCATCCGAAAGAGACCTCATTTTATTTTTAGGTGTAGATAACAGTGATTCTCTTAGAATTTCGTAGAGGGCAACTGATGATTTTTTAGAAATCCACTCGTTAATATTATGTATATACTAGGTGTGGCTATTAAATAACCAGACAGAAACGTATAATTCATTGAAGAAAACTTATCCTGACGAGTGTCTATACTTAAGTTTTCTATTGGTTTAAAAAATTTATGGAGAGGAGGGAAGTGATTGAATACGATCCGCGTCCCGGCCGTCCTCGCACATCGAAAACTGACGGTAACATCAAAAAAGTGATTAAAATTATTCGAACCAATCGATGCCTGAACATTCGGGCAATTACTGACTCAGTGATCATCAATAAAGAAACTATTAAACAAATTTTTAATGAAAATTTACACATGAAAAAAGTTTGTGCAAAAATGGTGCTGAATTTGCTCACTTCTGAGCAAAAGGAAACTCAAAGCAACGCTTGTGCTGACATTCTGGAGAACATCGAAAATGATCCTAAGTTTTTGGAAAATGTAATAACATGTTACGAATCATGCCTTTTTTAATACGACCCTAAAACTAAGCGCCAATTCATGCATTGGAAGAGTCCCAGTTCACGAAGACAAAAGAAAGGACGGATGAACAAGTTGAGATTCAAAGGAGTGATGATCGTTTTTTTCTTATATCTGAAGAATCGTTTACATTGAATGGTTGCCTGAAGGTCAGACTGTTAACCAGGTGTACTATAATAGGTTTTGACAATTCTTCGTGAACTAAGTAAGGGAAAGATGACTTAAAATGTGGAAAAGCGGCTCCTGGATTCTTCACCAGGACACCGCGCCAGCACACAAGGTGCCGTATGTCCAGAGGTTTTTGGCGAAGAACAAGATTTCCGTATTGGAACATCCATTGTGCTCACCTGACTTAGCCTGATGTGATTTTTTCTGTTCTCGAAAATTTGAACCTGAGCTAAAAGAAACCAAATTTCAGTCGGTGAATGCTGTGAAGAAAAAAGCGGCGTGGCCATGAAAGACCTTTGAGAAAAGGACCTGCAACATTGCTTCAAACATCAAAGATTCGTATGATCGGTCTAGGGATCGGGGAGGGGACTATATCGAAGAGGATAAGATCTCCATTGAATAATTTTGTAAATGAAAGTTGTTAGAGCATCAATTCGGTTATTTAATAGACATAGATGGAGTGGAAAATAAATTAAGATATTTACACACTTATTACTTTGTGTTCTCCTTTCTTGAAATATTTTAATATAATCTAATATTGTGTCTGCGGTGGGCATGCACTTCTCTGGGAATTCAGATAAGGTCAAATTAATAAAAGTGGTTCTCTGGTTTCACTGAATATCTATAACGTTATTGTCTCTACGTGTTTCCGAAAAGCTCTATCGTATACTTTTCATATTTACATAAGTTTTCTTTTCAGCAGAATGTTTTTTCACAAACCGCAATATCATTTCATATTTCTTCCTAATTTTAAATGATATTTGAGAAAATCAAGAATGAATTAACATTGAATTTAGTTTGAATAAATGATATTCTTTTACCAGATAACTATTTCTAGTTTCAAATTAAGTTTGCGAAATAATCTTGAATATATTTAAAATAAGATTTCGCGACTTATAATTCATATTCATCTAGTTGAATTCTGAATACTCACAAAGAGCATTATGTGAGAGTAGGCAGGACTCACCTAGAATAAGAAAGAAACGTGTTTATTATACATTAAAATACACGGAAATCCATAATTATTTTTTCATGTGTAGGTAATGAGAAAAGAGTTTGAACAGTTAGAAAATGCATTCGAAGCTTTTTTCTCACATAATAGTGGGCTAATAAAAGATAATCCATAAAGACAAATAATGTTATTAGCCATAAGGCATAAAATCTTCACTATAATTAAATAAAAATTGACAGATTTACTTATTAAGCTTTTTTCAAAATAAACGAAAAAGAAGTTCTAAACAGAGTAGAAATGAAAGAAAATTTCTTCAGGAAAAATGGACTCGGTTCAGCATTGTTCTACCTTCTGGGTTGAGGAGAACAGATGAAGGAAAAAGGAACTCTGAAAGACGATGGCTTTTCTCTTTCTTTGACAGGGAAATCAAAAGGCCTGGAATGAGATATGCATAAAAACGAAAAAATACAAACAGACCGTTTTTAATTTAGAAAAAAGTTGTAACCTGCAAATTTCTCATGTTTTAATTAATCACATAATCACTGGCTATATTTTATTCTAATAAACTTATAATGTTTCCTCTTATAAAATCAGCCTTATATTATGACACAAGTTTTCATTCATTTTAGAATTATTAACTGACAAAAATATGAATTTTCATTATAAATACTATGACGATAGCAGAATTTTGATAAATCTCAATGTTTCAGAACATTCAAACATGAATTTTCCCTAATGCATGATATATCATCTGTTTTTGCTTTCAGACGGAGTTGATTGGGAAAAGCTGCCAAGGGATCGCCGAACTGTAGAGCGAAGTTCGATCCCCTTATTGAGGTTTTGTTTCTCCATTGTAATATTAGAACAATACGTCAGCGTGTGCCAAAAGAAGATCTTTTTCTCTTTTTTCTCGAGTATTTGAAAAAAAATGGGTATTGCCAAGGCTTATTCTAAGGGGCAATTTAAATTGTTCTCAAGAACTGACTTGGGTAATTGTGAAAATGAGCAAATTTGAAAATTAATTCAAAGTTTCAGTCAAAAAAAGAGATAGTGATTAGAAAAAAAATAGTTGGAAGGCTTATAAAATTCCGCGTCTGATGAGACCTAGTAAGAATATTTTAAACTTTTTGAAGAGAATACATCACGTGGAAAGTATTAGAAGAAAAATAAGGAGTTTCTTGAAATTTGTACTTTGACTTCAACTCGTGGCATGGCCAAGAAAATTATTCTTCCATAGAATTAATCAATTTGGTCATACGGTCCAATAGAAAAGCAGTGGATTCAGATGTCCATGGATCATATATTAATTTTTCAATTTTTAAAATAAACCAACGTACGTTTCAACCTTTCATTGCAGGTCTTCTTTAGAGGTAACATAACCTAAGTCAATTTAAAGTAATTCAAAATTACAAATTTGTAGAAAATTTAAAAGAATGATTAAAAGAATTATATAAATTTTTTTACCTGCAGTACTATTGAGAAATCCGAAAACATTTCAACTTTAATTATTTCATAAACATAATTTTTGAAGTTAACCAAAAACAAGTTTTCTTCATAAAGAAAATCAAAAAATAGAAATTATGGTAAATACCATGATTGAAATTTAGTTGAAACATACATTATAAACACTGAAATGAAACCTCAAATTCAGAGGGGCTCCAATGTTATAAATTCAACTACATTTCCAAGAACAAAACGAAGTATTGTGATTTGAAAGGACAAACATAGACTAAACGAATATATCAGAGATGAAGCCCCTTTTACATGAGAAATTAAGAAGGGCGGAAACTAAAATGGATTCATTAATGAATAGAGTGCGCCAAAACAGATTTGAAATTAAAAATTGAAAAAAAGATTGATTCATTGTATAATGTTTATAGACAAAAATGCTATAAAATGGTTTGATGAATTTTATAAATATTTAACATTCCATTTTGTAAATTAATAGAAATTTTAATATATTTGTTTATGAAAATGGACTCAATGATTCTTCTCTTATGAGTGTTGTTTTCTCTAGCCTAACTTTCAATATTTTTAAATTCAGAATCAAAATAATGATCAGATTCCCAAGCATGTTTTGATAAGCCAGTATTTTGATTGCCTAATTCACAATCCCGTTTATGTTCATTAATACGAGTTTTTAGTCTCCTGCCAGTTTCATTTTGTACTAGAGTTATTTTTAGTTGATCTAAATTTTATTTCCGGAATTTGATATCGCTTAATTTTACACATGTGTTTATCGGAATTTCGTTGACATTAAAAGGAATACCATGTTTCTTCGTAATTTATATGACAGTCGAAGAAAATTCACAGTGTGCTGGTACTCCAATACACTGAAAATATTTATATATGACCAAGGAAATTTGTAACAAAAATCTAAAATTTAAGCGACGAAACCTTTGAAATCTTATCTTTACTTTAAGCCAATAAAACTTTGAAAATCGTCATTGGTTCTCGAGAAATAAGACTCGGTGTAGACATGGTTTTGGCATTTGTAGTCATTTCTCAGGAACCCATGCAGTTTTTTTTAAGTTTTCTTAGCTTATCTGGCGCGGAACTCAAAATGCTTTTCAATTTTTTCTTTAAACCTATATCTCTTTATTTGACCGAGTTATAGCGGTTCAAAGTCAGCAATGATTTTTATAATAGCACTCGCGCTAGTCGTACCAACAATTTCCGACAGTAGTGTATTTGTATCTGTGATTTTCCGCTCAATTTTAATTCCATTTTTCACGTTTTCTATCAAATGTTCTTGAATACTGTCTAACGATTTTCGTTCTGTTTTTTAAACCAAAAAAATTTTGTGAATGTCCAAACTCATGCACCATGTCTTGCTGTTATTCTCAGTCATTTTCTCCTTTCGTCTTTCCTTTTTCCCCTTTTCCCGTCTGATGTAAAACTAAAAGTGGATGCGCGACTGTGTGCAGAGAAGTCTTATGTATCCATGCTTGAAAAGCCTCATTACGGCTACTCTGCTAGAAACAAAAGGAATCACATTTGGTCGGAAATAGCTGCAATTCTCTACGGCGCAGTATGATACGCTATGTGGTAATAATGGAACCTCGATAAGGCCACGAATGAGTGATAAAGGCAAGAGGATATGAAAAAGACACAGGGAGAAAAACAAAAAAAAAGCTTCCGTCCTGTTGTATGTAGCAGCTACAAGCAAAATTTACTGTCCACTTGAACAGATTACCTTAGCCCAGAATATACGAAGCGAACAAATTTATGGAAAAATTTCATATAAAAGATGAGTTAATGTAATAAAGAGTGTATACAATAATTTTTCCATAACATGTGAACAATGTCTTTTTACGAAAGAGCATCATTTAGGAGCAAATAAAACCGATTTCAAGTTGAGAAGAAATATTTAAAATTCCTGATCTAAGAGTATTAACAAAATTATAACTAAGTTTCTATTAAGAAGGTGAAAAGAATTGAAGAATTAATTATTTAAAAGTGAAGAAGAAAGAATGGTATAAAAGATAATCAATAAAATTTACCTAATTGAAATGATGGGTCATTTCATTTCATTTCGCCGAAGTCAGCTTCAGCCTAATTTTTTAGAATTTTGATACTCAACTATAATAAAATTCAATGTTTTTTGAACATATTTATCACATAAATTTATTAAATTACGTTATTTTCAATCAGAGTTACGACGCTAAAAATGCAAAGGTACATAAAAATATCACATTCATGTGCATTATATGTATAATGTATAAGAGAGAAAAACTCAAATTCTATAATGTGAAATTTAATTGAATCAAATCAGACGAATTCAACAATCTCAAAACTTTTATTTAACATGTGCAAAAGTAACTATATTGTGAAATTATGAATGAAAATAGTCTTTCTACAACAACTAAAATATAACAATTTTCAAACACTTTCATAGTCTCATTAAAATCATTGTGCTTACTTTTTCAAATTAAAACTTACCTAATGAGGTTCATTTTTTATCAGAAATTTCATGGTTGTAGCACCCCTTTCTTCCTTATAGAGGAAGCTTTGTAGTGGCAACAATTTCCAAAAATTTTTAATATGTTTAATTAAACGTTTCTCAAATAAAAAATGTCTGGAAAAATGTTCTAAGTAATTATCCGGATGTATGCGTGTATGCGTGTAATGATGTGTGTGGATAAGTATATATATATATATATATATTTCGGTTCGGTTCGGTTCCGTTGGAGTCGAACCGAAGGGCCTATGACAAAGCCACCGAACGCGTCCTCAGGTTGCG
>JAUMHM010127779.1:0-19170 GCA_032362435.1 Melikaiella ostensackeni
AGGACAATATATACTATGGTTAACCCTCTAGTATGGTTCAGTTAACAATTCGAGATAATCAAGCTAACACTCCTGAGTACTCTGGCTTACACCTCAGGATCGTCAGGTTAAAAATCCAAAATCGACAAGCTCACACTCTGGGATGGTCAAGCTGAACACCATTATTGACATTCGGTGGGTATGAAATTACACTATCTAGAGGGCAGTCATATATTCAAACCTCCAGTATAGTTAGTTTCGCACTTCAGATAGTCAAACTGCCTACCTATTTTTCTCCATTTACACTGAAAAAAAAGTTTCCTTGAATCAAATTTTTGTTTTATTTTATTTTTTTAATCTGAAAATAAAATAAACTTTGCATAGAAAAATCTTTCGAATCACTTTTTTTACAAATTTTAAAAACATACCTATTAAAAAATGTCCAGAACAAAAAATTACCGGTGGAACGGGGTCCAGGTATTTTCTCTGAGCCCTGGATATTCTAGTGACAGCACTCTGCCGAGCTTTTGCAGAATATTCCATAATTTAGATTAACCGTGGGGTTTAATTGTTAGGGACAGCATGCGTTATATGTATGTATGAGCAAAAATTTTTAAGGAGAATATTTTTTTTCTTTTTTTTTGAGAATCACGATTCACGCAACTGATCGAAAACTTGGAGACATGAGGAGTACGTTTCCCAATGTTTTTATCAAACTATGTTCATTTCAGATGTTTTTTTGCTACCTCCATTTAACTCGTACTTAACTTTGAGTTAACATTCATGATCTCTTGTTCATAAATTCCAATTTTTCCATTAAATATTAATTAAATTCGCGTTATTCAACTGTAGATAAAAACTTTCACAAATGCCTGTATGTATAATAATAATAATAATAATAATAATAATAATAATAATAATATGTATATATTTAAATAATCTAAATTAAATTAATTAATGTCTTACCGATACCTCTTGCTTGATAGTGGAATTTAATGAAGGAACTTTGGCATGGGCAAAATCTTGCAATGTAGAATGACAAGGAACTCAAAGAGACTCAGGGTTCAATGAAAATTCCTGCAAAAAGTTGTCAACAAAAATTGAGGTTTTACGTACAAAATGTCCTGTCGGTTGTTTGAAGTTCATCAACGTTTTCGAGGATGTCCACTCTGATGTGAAAGCTTGTTTCAGTAAACCTGTTTCAGTAAGCCTTTGAATCCCAACCTTAAAAAGAGTATAGGTGACTTAAAAAAAATTACATGGATTTAGGAGTTTCAGTAGCGCCTAAAAACTCATGGAGGCTTTTACCACGTTGTAGACTTCTTCATGAAGAATCAGAAGGCTTCTAGAGTAAACAAGCCATGGAATCCGTCCATTTTTATTTCAATACCGTTTGTGAATTCAATGCTCTTCACGTTTAAGCACTGTAAAAGATATATTACCTGTACATATTTAATTGTTAAGTACTAGTTATTTTAATACATACTACCTATTTTGATACATAATAATCGTATTTATTGATAATATTGAACTATCACCTTGCATTATATACAAGATTTTGTTTAACATACATTAGATACGATAAAAAAAACAATTATTTCGAAAGTCAAAATTTTAAAATATGGTCATGAAAATTTTGAAGCTAGTATGCTTTGGAATATGACTGTTTTTTTGTGAACCTTCTTCAGTTGTGCAATACATTGTAAATAATTTTACTAAGCGCAGTTCATCTCATTGTATTGTCAAAATTTATTTTTTTTGCACTTTTGTTTCAAAAATCGAATTTTTTAAAAAAGCGCCCCACTAACATCCTTCACAAAAGCCTCTTCTAACAAAAATATATTTCTCAATTTCCACTGTCGACGCCAACACACAGAAAACGAACAAAAATGCGTGCAGAAGAATTATGTGAGAATTACTTATACCTAAGCAGTGGTTGGTCGAAAATTCGACCCCTCTGACGTCATAGGGGTCCTCGAATCTTCATCATTTAAAAAATTCAAATTTCAACCTCGATTTCAACATTTACCCTCCTTAGTCACACAGGGTTAATATGATCCGTCGATCAACTTTGGAGGCAGATATCTGTAAGAGCCTGGCTAAAAATGGGTTTTAACGCGCCACGTATCAGAAGTTGGGAGAATTCTCTCCAAATGCAGACAATTAGTGATTCAACCCTACGGCAGCTCTTCTCAAAACACCGTTCTGAAGCTAGGGTCATTGTTAACCGAATGCGCACTATTGAACTATTTTTTATTTATAAGTACGACATTTCAAGAGTATTACCTGTAACGGATATTTGAAAAATTCAAAATTCGAAAATGGGACAGTTTTTTAGCAAAAACACGTTTTCCCCTAATTTGTATTTTCACGAGTTCTTTCGAAAATATAAATGTTTCATTTTGTTATAAAATAACTTTTTCACCTCTTCTAAAACATAAAGAATATTTTCCTTCATACACTGAAATTCCAATATAAGTCCGACTTTGGTTCTTGCCTAAAATGGCCTTGTACATGAAGCCGACTGACTCGAATGTCAACAATCAGGGTTGCGTGAACCATTTCTATGTGATTTTCGTTCACAGTAAAAAATATTTATTGAATTCCTTTGAATATTTGTTCATCGACTCAGTGACTCAGTGTGACTGTCGTGATATTCTAGAAAAGTGTGTCGACGAAAAGTTAAAATAAAAATAGTAAGCAAAATCCAAAAAATCTGCCCACCGCGCGGACACATTATCATCACCCGCTCCGCGCGCATCTGTCACATAGAGCGTTGCGCACTCGGATACTTTCGGTCCTCGCACTTCGTGCTCAGCTCAGTTCACAGTGTAATGCATATACAAAGGATTACTTGCAAATATTACAAAACTGTCAAAACCTCTACTTTTGAAGACATTGTTAAATTTCTTTTGATTTCAGATTAAGAAAAAAAATGTAATTTACTTAAGACTCTATCGGCCTTACGGAACACATTCTCGTTACAATAATCGCGCTCGACTTTTTATAAGCATTTATATAATCTTCTAAAAAGTTATAAAATTTAGTCTCAAAGAATTGCATTTGTCTTTTCAAAAAACAGTTTCAAACAAATTCGCAGACCTTCGCGGGATAATCAATTTTTCTTCTTAACATCGTTTTCGCATTTCATGTCGTGTGGCTCAAAATCTGAATTTTTGATTTTTGATTAGAATTTTTGATAGGTAAAGCCACAACCCCTGAACCCGAAAAATAGAATTAATCCATTGGATTGACCTTTGGTACATTCTTTGAGTGTTAAAAACTAAACGTTCAGTTCGTTAGCCAGCCATTTTGGATAGAAATTCAAAAAGTTAGAACATTTTCAAAATTTTAAGGACGATTTTTTTTAAGATTTAAAAATTATATGTACGGCTATTCGTAGTGCTCCAATAGTCTAACAATTCGTCCGTATGATTTTTTTCGATGAAAAGAAAATTGTCAGAGTTATAGCATTTACAAAATTCAGAAAAAAAACGAAAATGAAAATTTTAAACCAAACAATACACGATCTTTAAAAAAGTCAAAAGAAGAGAAACGTTGTTTTTCGAAAGCCCTACAAAATCGTCATTACAACTTCTTGAGTTTTGTTAAAAAATCGAGGATTCGAATTTTGAGCCAAATAATACGAGATACGTAAAGAAGTTTGAGTATCAAAATTATTGCTTTCACGAAGACCTGTAAGATTTCTATTAAACATTTTCTGGTAGGAGGCATAGTTTATTTCTTAAGGACCAATCGACATTTATATTTATTCATTTATTCATATAGGACCAATCGTAAATCATCAAGATAATTTTTTCATCATCTTCTTAACTATTTATTTGTGTATATTATACGGTGAGCGCTGGAAATCGATCGCGAATATTATGATGAGAATGTATTCCTTGTGGCCGATAGACCCCTAAGTAAATAAATTTCTTTTTTCATTTGAAATCAGAAACAAATTCAGTCATTTGTACATGAAGAACATATTACACCGAGCGTGAAGCGCGAGATCCACATGTTTTGGAGCCCGAAGCGTGACGGCCGAATCGCGCGCCCTAGGTATGTAAAAATATTCTATTGACGTGACGAAATATGAATTTCATGAACTATATGACACATTCATTAGAAAGGTGATACCTAACTTTAGAAAGAACAGAGAAACCGAGAAACGGGCACACAATCATGACACAATTTGACTTTTTCTCAAATTTGGACCCATTTGATTTTTTTGAAAATAGTCCAGCTAGAAACCTGATAATTTTTCTTATAAAAAAGTCAAAATCCAGGAAGGTGTTTCCTTTTATTCTCGAGTAATTGAATGACGAGTAACCGTATGCTCCGCCGGAGCTGAGGCCGCGAGACCGTTTGCTAGTGTCTTCACGCCAGGGAACCTGGTGGACGTGGAGCACCCTCATGCTAATTTCTTGCGTTAGATGATATTATACGCTGTTAGTGTAACTGCTCTCTGCACATACAGGGTTGAGACTGTCATTGTTAAGTTACAAGTTACAATGCTTGCATTATAGTTAGTGTTAAATTAATTGGGAAATATGCTTTGAAAATTCAATCTATTGAATGTGCCTGAGAGTGATATTTCTGCCTATTTTGGTGATTTATTTGAATATAAGATTGATGGATTTTATTTTTTACGCCCTTCTGTCTTAGCTTTGTGGTATGCCTATCTGTAATTTTTTAAAACTGTATCTGTATGGCTTAAGAAATTGGACCACTTTATGTACTTTTAAGCCCTTTATATGATCAAAAATGGTCTAGGGACATCAAATGAACTTTCAGGAACAAAAACTCGAAATCTGTTTAAAAATTGCCAACAAAAATATATTGCAAGCCTCGTATTATATAGTAAGCCTGGGGATAGGCAGCATGTAGAACATCAAAGCAATGAGGGCATGAAAGCGCAGGGGCCCGCGAAATACCGCGAGAGTGCATGACTGAAGTTCCCACCCACGCACGGGGGGTCAGGGTAGGGAGAATTATCTGCAGCGCGCCCAGATACCCGTTTTTCCTCTATCCGCCAAGCGTATTGCGCATGTGCCAGTTCTACTCTCGTTCCTTTGGAAGAATGTTGACGTATCAAGCACGATTTAACAACGTAACGATTTACTTACTGAACGAAAGTGAATTGTGACAACATTAGTGATTCTTCACGATTGCCAGTGAAATGCCTACAGTAATTTGTTCCGTGTGTAACAACACTTTCGCGAAGAGTGATAATTTGAAATTACATATTAAAAGGAAACATCCGAAGGATTTTGAAAATTTGTATGAGAAAAAACTAACGAAAATTACGTGTATGTTTCTACCCCTTTCCAACGTCTCGTGGGGGCGAGAATGCACCCCTGTAACTGACCACAGAAATAATTTTGGTTAAACCCCTACCGCCAAGAATTCTCTCAGAGGCCTGAAAGCAGAACTGGCACATGCGCAATACGCTTGGCGGATAGAGGAAAAATTGGTATCCAGGCGCGCTACAGATCTAATAGGGTAGGGAGGCCTCGTGGGCCAGAACTGAGAGGGTCGATTGCGCGATATAGACTATAGAGTGGTCAGTCAGCGGATCGGTAGTGAGCTGTGAGCATCCAGAAGTACTGGTGTCTTGAGGTGGAATAGAAAGTTCACTTTCTATCTCTAACTTCGAGTCCATTGCTTTATTTCTAAGTGTTGTGAGTAGGTAAGAGGAGTTAACTTCTCTGAGTTCGGCGGACTTAGAAATACGGAGATCCTTCAAGAATCCGAAGGTAGTTTTTCCTATCTGCTGAACCTTAGGGTAATCCTGCTTCACTCGAGTCCGAGTTTCCTGACTACTTTGTCAAAGGAAAGCGTTTTGGAGTGGAATAGAAAGTTCACATTCTATCTCTAACTCCAACTCCTTTCGAGAGACTCATCAAGGACTCGAATATAGAGAACTTAACTTATTGCTAAGGAGATTAGCTTAATGACGGGTATTTGCACCCTAAGTGTCAGGATAAAATAAATAAAAAGAAATTATATAAAATATTTAAGGAACATCCCATTATCATTATATTCAAGAAATAGAAAATGAAAAGAATTTCTTGTAGTTTCGCGCATTAGAAATATCTTCAAATAATCTCATTATCATTTAGCTATCATAATTAACGTAGATTACGAAAAAGTGTAATAAGCTCAGAGTAGGTTTTATTGAATAGATTATATTCTATTTCATACACAAACATAATGGAATTACATACTGTCTCTCGTGAGACCCCATGCGTATATGATTTGCATGATTTATTCGTTAAGAATATTTAAAATAATAATTGATTGCTCTTGATTCAATTAAACAGAGCTTCGTGGTTTTACAATAAGATAATAATATTACTAAAACGCGAGGGTCACAATATATATAATTCGATGTGGAAGATTTATTTAAATTCTATGTATCCTCAATGAGAAACTTTATTATTTAATTATTATCAATATACATTGATCCGAAACTGCTTATTTGGAAAAATGATTATGATTTGAAATAGCGACAATAGGGTAGTTGCACGAATTTCAGATAATACACTTATTATGTATTGGGTTGTCGGTAATAATCGATCCAATACTTCTGGTAAGAATATTTGAGAAGGTAATTATATCAATAAGCGATATTATACAAAAAGCTACGGGGCTGGATAAACACGATGCAAGTTCGTAGAGACGAGGCAACACAAGACACCAAGAGGGGTCGCTCCGTATTGTCATGGTCACATGAGCAAGCGCGCGAACTTATTAATAACACTACGTTTCTCCCCTTTTCTATATTAAGTTCGGTACCTAAGTGGTTCGCATCTTATGCGTGCTGACATTCTTGGCGTTCGCTCCACTACTGAAAACGGTGAAGTTCTTCGCATTGAGGATTTTTTTGGCGATGTCTTCGGACTACAATTTCCACATACATTTGATTGGAGTTTTTTTCATACGTATGAGTTTGGGAAGCATCCCAACTACTTTCAATTGGTTACAATGAGTTGTTTTGAAAACCTACTCTTAGCTGGTTGACATGCATGTTTTTCATAACTTCATTTGGTAATTTAACTAAATAAGTAACTTCTCCTATATGATCCATCACCCTTTCTGGAATCCACTCGACTTTCGATTTCTTATCGCTGTTTGAAGTCAACACCTTGTCATCTATACTAAGGCTGTTCGTATTTATTGATTCATCAAACCCCAGCAGCAGTTATCCTTTGGATGCAACATTGAGAGGGATGTTCTGATGTTGTAATACAAAAGTGAATTTGCTGGATTGAACAAAGTGTTATTCGGTAAGATGATAAGCACTCGATTAATCTGTTTTTCATTGATTTTGAGTGGTTGATTTTTTTAATCGACAATATGTTCTTAACAATCATTTTCTTCATTGTTTGAACCACTCTTTTTACTTGGCAATTTGACTGCAGGTGGTACGCAGGAGAGTGAATAACCCGAATATTGTGTCGATTGAAAAATTTAGAGAACTGCTTTGAATTAAAGAATGGACCGTTGTCTACTACCATCGTGAATGGCCAACAAAAACTCGAGAAATATTCTAAGAAGTTTTCTGGAATTACTTCAAGATGAGTGTTTGTAACTGTCTATACTTCGATCCGTTGGCTAAATTCATCTAGTAAAGTGAAAAACTTTTGGCCTTGAGCTTCAAGAAAATCGACATATCAGCGTTGCCAGGGCAGATTTGACCTTGGCATAGAAGCTGATACTTTTATCAAATTATTAATTTGAGTAACTTTACATTCTAGACATTTCAAAATTACTTTGATAATATTCTCTTCTATACCTTTCCACCAAACATAAGATCTAGCTAACATTTTAGAACAAATGATACTAGGATGCTCTCGATGAAGTTACTCAAGAATTTTTTCTTTTGAAACTTCCGATACCATTGAACGATTGCCGTATAGTAAACAATAATTTTCAAGTGATGACTTATGGCGATCGATATAACAATACAAAATTCCTTTATTAAATATCTTCTGGTTAGGCTACCCCTTATAAACATAACCTAGTACGGTTGAAAGAACTTCGTCGTTCTTAGTCGCGAATGCAATTTCCTGAAAGGAAAATAATTTCTGTTCAAAACTGGAATGGAGTGAGAAACATGATACTTCCACACCTGTAATAGCATGTGGTAGTGGCAAACGTGACAAAGCATCGGTATGGCTAATCGGTTGACCTAGCTTGTAGCAATTCTCATAAATATAGGCAGATATAATTATAAACCATCGCAAAATCCTATCAGCTGACAGTTGAGATCAGCTTTTATATGGAATGAAAATTGACTTTAATGGTCCGTGATCAGTAACTAAAACAAAAGGTCGACCATAAATATATTTATAGACTTCCTTAACACCAAAAATTATAGCAAGCGCTTCACGATCCAATTGACAATAATTTCTTTCAGTCTTGGTTAATGTAGAAGACGCAAAGGCTATTGGTTTTTCAATATCTTTATAAGAACTACTATTGGTTGTTGAAATGATTGGAAGAGACGGATCATATAACATCAAGGTCGATTTTTCGGGAAATTGTTGTTTAACTTCACAGATGGCCGTTTCGCATATATTTGATCAGCAACAAGGACCAGAATCACGGTTCAGGTTATTAAGTGGTTCAAGTACACTGGAACCCCCATTTAGTGACGGTCTCGGGTATGGCCTCGGATGACCGTGACTCCGTTCCAAGAATGTGTATGATGTAAACAGTCAGGGGGAATAGCGTAGCTCCGCTGAGTTGTCAGTAACATTTTTGGAAATAGCAGGTGCTCAGCTTAAACCAGAAGGAAGTCTCCTGAATTGATATAAACCCCAAACTGTATTCATGGTCTGTAGTTTTTTACGCGAATCTGACACTTAATTGTAAAAAAGCATTTCTCAAATCGGTCACGCAAAGATATTGATAATTTATTCAATCGTTGAAGATATCTTCTGCACGTGGAATGAGATGCTGGTTGACTTCAATACATTTATTTGAGACGACACTTTAATCAGCACACATTCTCAACCGACCAGACTTTCGTTTAGCGATAACAAAGGGTGAGGCCTAAGCACTATGACAGACCTTATAGAGACAACCTTGCTTCTCTAACTCATTGAGTTCAGCAAGAGCCTCTTCTCTAATGGTATATGGCACATCGTATGCCTCATGGAATCCAGGTTGAGCATTTTCTTTTAAAATGATGCATGCTTTAAACGACTCAATCAGAGTCTTATTACCATATGAAAAAACATTTGGATATTCAAGTTTCCATTCTTTTAGTAACTGTGAAACATTGAAAGACTCATTAATATTGACTTGATTATTATATAAGACAAGAGGCAACATTGCCTCTCTCCAATTAGGTTTATTACATCCAACCACTCTAAAACTACTTTCAAAACTACTTTTCAGGATTACCAGAAACATAACCTTATTTCATTATGAGTTGTCACTTGACAGACTGATTGTGAGTAGTGAATAGTTATTGGACCAACTCGAAGTGATAAGTTATCATATATAACTGATAAATTACCATTAATTACCAATAAATTACCATGATTTACCAAAAATCCACGAAAATGTTGGAAATTTTCCGAAATTTTTGGCTATCTGAAATGTCTGGTAATTTATAAATTTTCCATAAATTTCCGGCAATTTTCGGATTTCTTCCGAAAACCTTTAGGTACTCTAAATTTCTAGAATTATTTGGTGATTTAGCAATTTTCTTAAAATTTCCAAAATTTCTCGTAATTTCTGATTTTCAAAAATTTTTTAAATCAAGAAAATTTCCTAATTTTTCGACGAGACTTATAGTCTTTTTTCCAAACGTAAAAAATATTATTAAAAATTAAAAGTTCCATTTTCCGGTCAAACTATGCAAGATACGAAAAAATTTTACCAAGCAAAATTTCTCGAAAAGATATACCAATCAGTCCAATAAAAATAACTATCAACCGTTCTACACAGCTGTCAAATTTATTTGGCGACCGATCAATTTTATATTCGCGTGGATGAAAGTACGGCAGCGTTTCTATCCAATTTTTAGATTAAGAAAATAATCAAAAACACGTACACAGAAAACCACTGATCCTTCAAAAGATCAGATCATAAATAAGTATTGTATAAAAAAAACCGTTGTTTATTGTATCATACCAGGTATTAACTCATTTTATTTTTCAGATACCCATTTCTACACTCCTTCCCTAAGATGATCCTCCCCCCCCCAACCCTTGAAAGAAAGGTGCATCCTAGCACACATGTCTATTGGAAAAATAATTATTATCATATTATTTAGAACTTTATTTAGCTCGAATTGCTGAAACCAAAATTTGAATCTATTTGAAAATCGCCCATATTTAGTTGCTTGCAAATTCATGGCCTACGCATTGTATGCCATCAATCTACAAGATAACGTAGATTTTATCAGTGTATGAAAATGTATATTCTCTTTTTACTGAAAGGAAGCCTAGAAAGTGAATATACATTATAAACTATCGTCCGAAAATCGAACGTGAAGCGAGAGTCTCATGATAAAAATGTGTGCCTCAAAATCTGTGATGTAAAGGAGATATTTTTGCTAAATTTGAATTCAATTGTGCATTATTAAAGGTATGTACCAGGTATCGTGTGACCAATTACATAGTATTTTATTCGGCGGTTTTATAGTTTAAAAATGTGCATAGTGTATTCAAAATTTGAGAAATGGTTTAAAATCTATAAGGGCACGTCTGTCTGACCCATTTCAGTTTCTATCTAATTTAAATAGTGTAATTTTATTTATTTGCAACTTCAAATGTAAATGAGAAATGGTTTTAGTGGCCTGGCTCAAATCGAATTACTTGAATTTCTTGCATTATTCGGATAAAAGTCGACGAATATAATACTATTTGATTAGTCACGTAAGGCAGTGCTACAAGCCCTTATGGAAATGATACAAAAACAGAATCCGATTGCGAGGAATAAGTCCGTTCTGCACGCAAAGAGAATTTCTCTGACGTTATTAGGGGAGGCAGGGACTAGAAATTCCGATTTTTGGTTACATTAAAAATAACTTACAAAAAAGGTGGTTATTCACTTTACAATGGATTAATTTATCGTTAAATATATTGTATTTCAGGGTTTTAAGCAGATTTGTCTTACATGATCATTGGTTTTTTATCGAAAAACATTTACTTATGGCAGTTCGGAGCGGAACTTCTAACCCCGGTGCGGGGCTAGTTGTTACCGCCCCGGAATAAATTGTTACAGAGAGTTACGAAATGTTTTTTCAAATAATATCTAAATTTGTTGTTAAATAGAATACAACAGCTACGTTCAAACTTACATTCAAATGCAATCGTGCAAGGAAACGTATATTCACATTGAAGAAATAACCTAGAATAGTATTGTCAAAATGTCAAAAATTATGAAAATCGTATTTAGAACAACAGCTTTTTAATTCTAATTAGTCTCATATCCAAAACTTATATGACTCTCATTAATTATTAATTGATATACATTATTGTTAATCAATATCTAATAAATAGTCTATTATTGCTTACTCTGATTTTATTTTTACTCTATCGATTCTATATTTTATTAATAATTCATTAATACATTATATATCATACTATTATAATTATGATTGTGATATAACTCTGAATAATTTCATATGTTAATCTCATATGTTAAGCTTATATTAATGAATTCAGATTTAAAACTCAAAATTGATATAGAATATCTGCACATTTTGTTGAAAGGAGCAAGTTGTTACGGGAACAGTTTTCCACGGCAAGCTAACAACAAGCCCCGTACGACACATGTGACAACTTTATAAAATTTTTAGATTATGCATTGAAATGAGCTAATAAAGGCTGTCACATACTATCCTCAAACGAAATTCAATTTATAGTCACGAAATAATCAATGACTCTAATCTCAAATATTCATAATAGACCAAAAAGTAACGATTAAAAATACTTACTTAGGTGGTGCGTGACCAGTCCTTATTCACAAACACAGGGAACGGGTACTCGGATGTTACTAAAAATAGCCGTAACGTTGGCATGATTGACTCAATGGTTGAGACATACTCAGAGCATATCGCTATCTCTTTTCATTTCGACAATAAAGCCATCGGAACAACTTACTCCCGGAACTCATAGCCCAGGCCTCTCCTACTTGCCGCTCCTTCCATATATTTTTTGTCTAGCTTTTTATTTTTAAACTAATGAAGGTATTTTGCTGAAAATTTGACAAATGACAGAAAGCATATCAGCTCACTTCGATCTGGCCCTTCAATGCTTGTATTCTGTTTGAATAAATCTCAAATGAATAATATAGAGCTAAAGTTTAATAATAATTAATTTTTAGTGTATAATGAAAATAAGAACAGGGCTTTAAAACCGTCATTCGATAATAGCAAGGGTAATAATCACACGTTGCCAATTATATTCTGATATAAAATTAATATAACTTCTTTATATCTTTATATTTTCTTTATATCGATTTTCGACTTTCGAAACTCTTCCGTAGTCCTACTGCAGAGTTACTTTCACGCAAGTAGACGCGGCTAGATAGAATTTTGAGGTGTACTGTACAGTGTACACTCTTAGCTTTAAATTAGAAGCACTCCTGGTACCAGAACTCTTGACAAAGTGCGCTCTCTGTAAAGAATTTTCCGGTCTGAGCTGATACGACACTCGCAGCCGAAATCTTTATCCCGAAAGTTATCGTCATGGATGTCGCGAATAATACCAAGGGAACGTGTGACCCTGCAGGTGTTGAAAGAACTTGAAGAGTGTATAGTCAGTCAGAATCGTGGCCCGGAAAGAAGCTGGCGGAGAAAGAGGGCCGTCGAAAGTCCGAGAAGTCAGGATAATCCTTTGGCTTTTATCCTCTCTACAGCTCCCTTCCTTTTCTCGACATGTCTTCTTTTGAGAAATTTCGAGCAGTACACCTCGAATGATGCCATGGATCTATCCTTAGTACTTGTCTGTAGAGAGATAAATATAAACTGCTTATTTTCCTAACAAAAAGAATATTTCTAAAATATAGAGTGAAATATGTGGCATGAAATGAATATTTATTTATAAACGAGCGAAATTTACCATGTATATTTTATGCATTTTTAGCACCGAAGTATATCACTGCACTTCAAAGTGGGTACACTTATACTTATAATACATCCAAGAATATTGACCTTACACTTATTTTGCTTAGGTGTTTCTTTTGTACAGTCAAATATCCGTTCTGTCTCTCCAAGCCGTTTTAGTCTCGAAAGCTTCTCCTTGCGTAATCTCCAAGAATTGACGTGACGATTGGTTATGTAAGTTAGGTGTAGTACTGTTGCGATCAGATGCTGGTTATGAGTTTGAATGACTTTTGTGTAAAATTTTCACCAAGTTTCCTAAATAAAATGTCTCAGGAGAAACCAGCGGCTTGGGACGAGTGGAGCTGCTTGGTGGGGATATGATATTGGAAGTGAGACTCAGAAAATAAGTAGAGCGATTTATGTAATTCTTATCGAATCTTTTTAGAGTAAGAATATTAAATCATAACAAACTAATTATTATTTCAAAGTTAATTCAATCCATATCTACATTTTTAGAGGTAAGAAATTTAGATTATGAATACTAATTATTTCTAAAATCTCAAACTAAAATGATTTTATGCAAATAATTTATAAAAATAAATTTCAAAAAATAATAATATTTCTGAAATATCTAAATTATTCAAACAAAATAATGATACTTGAAATTATTGTCATGGACAGGTTGAAGAAGTGAAACCACAATTTTTACATTTAGTTACATTCTTTTTTAAAACTGTAACCATTTTTCACACATGCTTTATGATACAAAGTGGTGTGATTTGGAAAAGCATTACAAAAAATTTGCAAAAATGTAATTATTTCGTTAAAAATGGGACGGGTGGCCCGCTGCGGCTGGTACTTTGTTGATTCTGAGGTGGTGAGCCCGCTAGGGCCGGTAATTTGGCGAATTTGGAATTGGGAGTCCACTGGGTCCGGTGCTCTGGCGAATCTGAGGTGGATGGTCCGCTTGGACTGGTACTCTTGCGAATCTGAGGTGATGGGCCCGCTGTGGCCGGTACTCTGACGAATTTTGGGTTGGGATGGGGCGGGGGGTCCGTTCTGGCCGTACGACCTGGCGAATTTGGGGTGAGAAGTCCGCTTAGCTCAGTACCCTGATAAATTTGGGGTGGGAGGCCGGATGTCTGTACCCTGGGAAATTTAGAGTGGGTGGCCCGATCTGTTTAGTATTTTGGGAAATTCGGGGGTGCGCGATGAAGCCTGGCTTATTTAGAGAATGGTTCCATAAAAATTTTTTTCACGCATGCTTTGCAATACAAAATGTTGTAATTTGAAAAAATGTTATTAAAAATTCACAAAATAGTAATTGTTTTGTTAATAAATGGGGTGAGTGGTCCGCTGTGGCTGGTACTTTGGCGAAGCTGGAGTTGGTGGACTGCTGGGCCGGCAGTCTGGCAAATTTGGAGTGGGGGGTCCGCTCTGGCTAGCACTCTGGCGAATTTTGGATTGAGGGTCCGCTGTGTCTGGAACTCTGGCGAATCTGGGGTGAGAGGCCCGCTTCGGCTGGTACTCTGGCGAATCTGGGGTGCTGGGCCCGCTGTAGCTGGTACTCTGGCGAATTTTAGTGGAGGGGGTGATTACGCTATGGCCATCCGATCTGGTGAACTTAGGGTCAGGGGTCCTCTTAGGTCGGTACTCTGGTAAATTTTGGGGGAGAGGCCTGATGCAGTCTGCACTCTGGACAATTTAGAGTAAATGGCTCGCTCTATTTAATACTTTGGGAAATTTGGAGGTGCGAGATGTTCGAGACTTTAGCTAACTCGAGGTTCGAGTGTACTCTGAATGAAATTTTCTTACACTAAGAAATTTAGATCACAAATACTAATTATTTCTGAAAACTCGAATTAAAATAATCTCATACAAATAATTTATGAGAATAAATTTAAAAGAAAATTTTAGTTCTGATGAATCTTAAATTATTGAATTGAGATAATGATATTCATAATTATTGTTTTGGACTGGTAAGAGAAATGAAATCATAATTTTTACATTCGGTTACATTTTTTTTCAAACTTTTTAACTTTTTTCGCGCATGTTTTGTAATACAAAGTGGTGTGATATGAAGAAATATTTTTATAAATCTGCAAAAATATCATTATTTTGTTAATAAATATTTTACTTCGGCTGAAACATAAGAATCAAACATACTTGTCATATCGAAAAATACTCGATCAAAGCATTAATTAACAAACGGTTTCTGTAATTTTTCTTTGATTGGATCTCGTAAATATTGGAATTTAACAGTTGCGGACTGGTAAGAGAAATGAAATCACAATTTTTACATTCATTTACATTCTTTTTTTCAAACCGTTTAACTTTTTTCGCGCATGTTTTACAATACAAAGTGGTGTGATTTGAAAAAATATTATTAAAAATCCGCTTAAATATAATTATTTTGTTAATAAATATTTTACTTCGGCTGAAACATAGAAATCAAACATACTCGTCATATCGAACAACACTCAATCAAAGCATAAATTAACAAACGGTTTTTGCAATTTTTCTTGGATTGGATCTCGTAAGTACTGGAATTTAACAGCAATAGTCTGTCGAATGAGTGTTTCGCTAGGTGACTGAACATTTTCTAGCAAAATATGCTTGTGAGTCTCCTGCATCAGATAATTCGAACGCATTTCCACATCGGCTGTTTGCCTCTGTAGTTTTCGTAAACATTCACCAGCACAAACAACAATCTGCTTCAGCCAATCAAAAGTAGGTTTCTGCATCAATATGGTTGGTCTGTATTCCTTGATCCGTTTTTTCACCGAATCTTGTGGTGGTTTCCTCTTATCTCCAAGGAAATAAAAGACGATTGCCTTGCTGCCATTAGAAGATGAATTCCCCCATCTCTACCAAAAGCGACGTAAATTGAACTTTTAAATTCATTCGTAATTTTTTAGTTAATATGGATATATATATGTCTGTATGTGTAAATGTGTATGTAGTATTATTAGAGCAAAAATTATTTTTAAGTGAGACATTTCACAGCAAAAATGGAACTCTTTTATATAGATTTTTTATCACTTTAAGGAAAATTCTGAAATGAAACTTGGTTTATAAATAGGCAAGGGTAGGAGGAACTATCCACCACGTCAAGGCTATTTATTTGTACGGAAGAGCTAGATGTCCAAAAACTAAGTTAGCATATGGTCGCTTGAGTATGTTGTCCATTTTATATTTATCGAAACACTCATTTGACTCATTAGGCTCCTCCATTTTTTCACGTGATAATCAGGTTTAAAAAGAACTATTTCATACTAGACTCTGAATAAAGTAATTATTATAACGGCAGGAAGTATTTAAAAAATAGAAAAAAGATGTATATCACTAAAAACTATATACAGCGAACCTAACTTCCAAATATACAAAGTTTCAGTGCAGGTTCGACAGCTTCGTATCTGACACTCTTCGGTAGGTATTCAGTATATGATTTTCAGTATTTTATTTCTTTAAAACTCCGTAGGAATGTCAACAAATTTAAAATGGCATCGGATAATGTATTATTTATTGATATCCAGAAATCGGTTGAACCACGATATAAATATACACAAAGCTCCATCTATGATGATAATTTACATGACTACCTCCTCCTGGCGAAAGTTTTGGATAGGAATTCATTCCGAATCATTCCGAAACCTGTATCCAAAACAGCCTGAATCACTCCGAACCAATCCGAAAAAGTTCCCCATTTCGTTTGATCCAAATCGGTTGAAAATTAATCCGACTGAATTCGGTTCAATCCGGGTCAAGCCGAAGAAATCCGAACAAAATTTTCAATTTGAATGAATCCGAATCAATCCGAACTTGATTTGATATATATAACGACTACTTTATACATTACAAAATATATACAATTGAGTAAATTTTTTCTAAATTTTGCATTATTGTCGCCATATTTCACCATTTAAACTACATTTTTAACATGAGGTTTAGAATCGGATACCTTCCAAACCCCCAAGTATCAATTTTGAGAAATATTGGTAAAATTTTTGTATTTTGGATTGCCATATTGTTTCTAGAAGTTTAAGTTCTGTAATTTTGACACCATAGATTTGGAACCAGTGGCCTCGAAACCCCCCCAGAAGAGTTCAGCTTTTCAGTTGAATGAAACCTTGGACTTTGCCCACATCTGAATTTTCTCTGATAGTAAAACATTTTTTAGGCTATGTAAAATTTGGAAAAAATTGCATCTGCTTCTGACATGAAGTGCATAATTTTTGGAAGATATTATTTTCATATTTACGTCAGACAATTTTTAATATTTTTTTCTTGGTTTTTCAAATTTTAATTTGCTGAATTTGTATAAGGGTTGTCTTAACATCTCTTGAGTATTCAACACTAAGGAAATCGAAATTCCCTAGCAATCAAAACCACGGGAGATTTTTTGTTTAAACTATTTTGTTAACTCGAAAAATCCTTCATGAGATTGGTTATTAGGAAGTGCCGATTTCGTTACTTGATTAAGTGTTAGTCGATTAGGTGAAGTATTGATTTCCTTTCCCTTATATGCAAGGGGTGTTAACACAACCCTCAGAATTAATTTAATGAATTTTCCTGATAGAATATGTTTTGTTGTTCACTATGAATTAATTTCAGACCCCAGTGGTATAACCAAAAAATCTCCCGTGAATTTGGTTGTTAGAGAATGTCGATTTTCTTGCTTGAATCTTCAAGAGATGTTGAAACAATCCTAAAAATGAGTTCAACGACGTTTTCTGCTAGGATATTTTTTCTTGTTTATTGTAAATTAATTTCCGGTTCCAAAAGTATAGTCAAAGATTCTGCCGTAATTTTGGCTGTCAATAAATGACGATTTCCTTGCTTCAATCTGTAAGACATCTTGAAACAATCCTCGAATAAATTCAACGACTTTCCCTGTGTGGAGATGTTTCTCACATTTATTGTTGAGTGATTTCCAACCTCAATAGCATAATCAAAAAATCTGCCGTGATATTGGTTATTGGGAAATTTCGATTTTTTTCGTTTGAATATATAGGGGATGCTTAACCCCTAAACATCCTTTATACAGAAAATCATGAATCTGTCAAGTTCATGGGTACGAAACTTTTGTTTCAGATGGTTCGATCTACAAAATCTGAGTCATCTAGCCAAATCTGACAAAAATTTTTTGAGGAGGATAACATTTCAATAATAGACGACTTTTTCTATTAAATTACATGTAACAATAGGAAGTTTTGTCATTGTTTCAGGAAAATCCGTTCATTTTTCTGATAATTTTATTTCGAATTATTGATCCGCAGGTTCGAAATTACAAAAAAATTGTAATTAGACATTTTGACAAAAAGCCATTCTCTGTATATTTGGTGCGGGATCCTTTATTTTTGACCTTAAATTTTGGAGGTCAAATATTTATTTTTTGACAAAATGCATATGACCATTCGAAAGGGCTGTGAAGACCCCTATCAAACCTGTACCAGACGAAATTTTTGTTATCGCCATTACAAGAGTAAAAAATCGCCGAAATAGACGATAAATATATAGTATATCCATCTCGAGACTATTCCGGAAGGTGCACACTCCGTCCTTCTCATAATTCATTTTATAATATAACTATGATTACTACTTTTTATTTTTCAGACATTTAATCCCATTTGAATATCAACATTTTTCCACATCATACAGGTAGCTTTCCATTTTTTGCTAGAAACTTATTTTAATAGAATTCTTAATACGTAATTCAATTTCAACTTTCAAATAATATTTTGTGCGTTACAGGTTTATCATTTTTCCAAATATGAGCACTCGAGACATACCCATGACCGTTTTTCATACTTTCTTACAATTTCTCACAAACTATTTTTTTAACTCTGCGCAATGTAAAAAGTACTATAATTTACTGTTCCTATAATTCTTATCATTAGGTTTTATAACTTTATACAGTATGTATATAATTGTCTAGCAGTTTATACTTTGTAATAGGTAAACTGATGAGAAAATCGGCCTGATTCCGGAACCCTATTGTGCAATTCTGAATAAATAGTCTGGAAGGAGTCGAAAAAATAAGATTTTTCCTGATAAAATATCGATCTGTTGTTTCCGAGACGTCGAATTTAGAATATTTTACATCCCGAAGTTCT
>JAUMHM010127789.1:0-19169 GCA_032362435.1 Melikaiella ostensackeni
TATTCCTTAAGGCCGATAGAGCCTTAAGTAAATAAATTTCCTTTCTCATTTAAAATCAAAAACAAATTCATAAATTTTTACATGAAGAACATATAACACTGAGCGCGAAGCGCGAGATCATGTTTCTGAGCGTGAAGCGTGACGACCGAATCGCGCGCCCTAGGCCACCCCCCCCCCCCCCCGAGTTTGGTATTCGATTTCGGTCGGCCCCGTACTCGGTCCTACACCGTGTCCCCGTCGGGACAATCAAATTTTTTTTCTTTGTGATTTCGGTCACTCCTTTGAGTGGCGGTCGACTAAGGCCCCCTTCCGAGTTTGGCATTCGACTTCGGTCGGTCCCGTACTCGGTCCAGCACCGACTCCCCGTCGGGACAATCAAATTATTTTTTTTTTGTGACTTCGGTCACTCCTTTGAGTGGCGGTCGATTAAGGCCCCCTCCCGAGTTTGGCGTTCGTCTTCGGTCGGCCCCTTACTCAGTCCAGCACCATCTCCCGCCGTGACAACCGGGTTCTCAACTCTTTGAGTGGGCACTGCTCGAGGTGATTCGGGGATCTCCGGGTACCATCGATCCTCGATCTAAAAAAGCGTCACGGGGAAATCGCCGTCCCACACGTTCCACCGCTCCCAAGATTTTTCTGTAAGCCCGGGAGGATCTTTCCTGCCCCCCACACCGCACCGCTGGGAGAGGACGGCTCATTACTCGGTACTCCCTTGGCCTCTCTGCTCTTCAAGCAGCGTGCCCCGGCCGGTCCCGCCCCTCCACTCACCATATCATTGGGCATCATCGATTTCTCGGAGGTGTTCGACCCCATAATCCCTTTCCATTTCAAGGGGAACTCTCCCGGTCACTCCCGGAAAGGGAATCAACAATCCTGACCATCAGTCAACGTCGTAGGGGTCTTCACTTCCAGGCTTTCCTGCCACCCACTCTTCCGACGGTGCCGGCTAACAGGACCCTCTTAACTTCTTGGTGCCCGTCACCCCGCAGGGGCCACTGCCGCCAACACCAGAAAAGTGACTTCCAGTAGGTCCCCCACCGGTTACTTCGGTACGTGCCTCTACACCATTCGTCACCGACGACTGCGGTGACGACTTGCTCTTTCTGGCGATCGAGGGATCTCCAGAATCCTTCTCGCCCTCCTTTCTGGCCTGACAGCGGCCGCGAACCACATCTGGCTCCCTCTAGTCAATCAGCCACATCCGGCTCCCACTGAGCCTCCGCTCACCTGGCCACGTGCCACATCCGGCTCCCTTTGGCCCACCAGCCTCATCCGGCTCCTGCTGGGCCTCCCTTCACCTGACTGCGAGCCACATTCGGCTCCCTCTAGACCACCAGCCACCTCCGGCTCCCACTGGGCCCCTGATTCCCTGGCCGCAAGCCACATTCAGCTCTCACCGGGTCCCCGCTTCGTATCCCGTAAGCCACCATCCGGCTCTTACTGGTTGCCAGCCACATTCCAGTCACATTGGCTCCTACTAGGCCACAACTTTCCGCCCACAACGTCACATGAAACGACAGGCCAGCCTTCCCATCCCCACATTTCAACCTTCAGGCACTTCTCTACGGTGGTAACGTAACAATATTTCTGTAAACTCGCCGGATCAAGTAAAATGGTTGATAAGAGTGCTGTTTCTTCTTCAAAAAATTCTTTGAAATAAGAACGCTTTTCGGTGCATATTTTTAATATCCACAGAAACTAACCTTCAACATCTATATGGCTGTCCTAAACTTATACATTAAATGTGTCAATCCAAAACATCTGCATGTTGAAGATTAACATCCGTTTTTCTCTGAGCACCTTATCGAAAGCTTTCTCTAGGTCAACAAATGCACAGAAAACTTTTTGGTTTACTTTACAGCTTTTTTCTATGATCTGCCTCAAGCTAAATACCTTATTCGCAAATTATCTCCCTGGCATAAATCCACATTCGACTACCCAGATCCTTTCTATAGTTATTTCCATCACCTTGCCAATAAGTATTTCGGTGAATAATTTGCCCAAGGTACTTTGTAGGCTAATCGCTCTATAATTAGGACGGTCACCAGTGTCACCCTTTGCCTTCTGGAGCGGAACGATAATCGCCTTTCTCCAATCATTTGGAACTTTACCGTTTTTTGCAAACATATTCATAAATTCGTTCCGCCGCACAAACCTATATTCGCCACCACGCTTAAGCATTTCAGCGGCAATACCATCCACACCAGCAGCCTTACCATACTTCAGTTTCTTGATTGCGGATATAATGTCGCAAATATCGATTCTCATTTCACCACCTACAACGAAATTGTCGAGCGCATCCTCTTCTGTGTCACAGTTGTATTGCTCCATTGCTTGACCTCCATACAATTTCTTGAAAAAATCACTCACACAGTCTTTTACTTTGTCTGAATACCATACCATGTCACCATCAGCAATCATAATTTCGACTAACTCAGAGCTAGCACTTCCTTTCCTCACCTTCTGAACCCATTTCCAAAACAATTTCTTATTTCCTTTAAAATCATCTTGAATTTTTTTACCTTCTTCTGCTTTAATTTTGTCCTTGTTTCCTTTCACTAAGCATCTCCAGTCTTTCTTCCCACAACCGTGGCACCGCACACTTCAGATACACTCTTGAAGATGCTATCCCGTAGTATTATCCATTCGCCCTCTGTATTTTTGTTGTCTAAGCCTGTCTTCCAGTCTTCTCTATGATGACCTAAATATTTATTTAGCTTTTCATGAATTACCATTTGTACTTCTTGTTCCTGCAAGTCCTCTGTTTTAACTTGTGTCTGCTTCGGCTCAATATTAATTCTTCTTCCCATCCATCTTTGAACTAGATTCATTTTTTAATCTCTGAGGTAGTGAATCATTTCACACTCAGAACCTCTTACAACTCTTGTATCCTTTACTAGCCCTCTCAGTCCCTCATCCACTACAACGAAATCAATCATACTGTGACTTTCGCCTCTGCATCAAGTATAGATGTGGATCATTTTATGTCTTAATCAAGTATTTGTAATAAACAAGCCTGTTTTAAGCATAAGCTAAAAATTAATGTTCTTTAGTTTTTTTTATCTAATTATTCATTGAGAAACGAAATTTCATTGGAATGCAAAAGCAACCCTCAGGCCAAGTATAAGGCAAATATCCTTGCGTGACCTTTCCAGAACTATACCCAAGCAATTTTTGTACTTATTGAATCACGAAGAGTTGTTTGCTGTATTCAATTCCCCAGATTCATTCATTATTTAAATTTATAAGACTACGATAAAAGTGGATGGAGGAAAGTTCTCAAGGCCTGATAACAGATGGCAGAATTTGGTCATATTTTGACGAGATATTTGTTGGACAGTTCTATATTTTTTCTGAAGAAATATTCTAATAAATAGCTCTTAGCATCTTAGCCTCGGAAAATTTTTTGTCAAATACGGAAATTATATTTTTTTTCTGGAAAACCTTCATGAAACGGAGAAAAATGTTAAAAAATGTCTTTTAATACATATGAAAAATGTATTTTATAATATTCGAAATTATACTTGTAAACAGGAGTAATAATAATATATAGTGAAAACTGATGTAAGAGATATTTATTGAGCATGAAATTTGTCCTCCTAAAGAATAATAATACTAACTTTGATGAAGGATTTTCTTATCACGCGGTCTATGATATGATATAGTATAAAAATAAAATATTAATCAGCTGGCGAAGAATGATGCTGATTTTTGTCGGATTTCCGAATAATCTCGAAAAATATTTATCTGGGATATGTATTCTGCAGGTCCGGATCAGGATGACGGCCATTTAAAAGGGCAATCTCGGCAAAAGAGAAGATAAATCTATCAAAAATAATTTTTGGCCACATGTAACGGAAATTTTGAAATTTTTCAGAATAAAAAATAATAGAATACAATTTTTTAATAAAATAACAATAACAACAATAGCAAAAAAAATAAATCCGCCTAAAGAACAATAAAACTATCTTTGTAGAAGGATGTTCTCATCACATGGTTCATGATATGACAAAGTATAAAAATGAGAAAATTAATTATTTTCTGAAAAATCTCGAAAAATATTAATCAGGGACATGTATTCTGGAGGCCTGGATCAAGATGATTGGATATTTTGAAGGGAAACCTTGGGAAGGAAGGAGATAAATCTATCATGAAATGTTTTTGGCTGGTTGTTTAGGATATTGTGAAAATATTTTGTATTCAATAATTCACTAAGAGTTGTTTTCCTGCATGAAGGTTTTTCAGAAAACAAGAATAATTTTCATATTGACAAAGGTAGAGAACTGAAATTTCTGACTGATAAATCAAAAAAAATATTTATGACTTTATGTAATATAATTTTCAGCAAAAACTAATGTAAGAGATTCCCATTATGCAACATATCTAGCTTATCAAATAATCTAGCTTATAAAAAATCAAGCTTATCAAGTTAGTATATATATAATCGAAAGCATTTTACAAAATTTTTGCAATCAGCAATTTCAGTTCTCTACCAGTGACTGAATCTTGAAAAAAATGAAGGTCGTTATTGCCGCTCTTTTCCTCACATTAGGGGTTTTCCTGAATTCTTTTCGTAAGTGAAACATAATAAAGTAATTCAATATCTGATAAGTTTTTCTAGAGAATATGTTTAATTTCGTCACTTTACTTTTGAATGAAAAATTTGTTAGAATAATTAATGGATTCTCATAAAAACGTATGTGGAGTATAATTGCCCATATGTACATTGAGTTGGGTCGAAAATAAAGTATAATGTATAAAGTATAATTAATTTGGAATCTACAGATATGCAGCTTGATACGCGCTCTCGAAGAAAATGTTTACGAAATCTCTTATTTGAAGATTCCATGAATCTTCTTGATTTTCAATTTTTTTTCACATCCTTGGAGGCCAAAAGAGGCCTCTTAATATTTTGACGATTTCAATCAATTATTCTATAAGAGATGGTTCCTGTTTAAGTCACTCCTGTTTCCGGAAGAAATATTTAACACCTGTGTATATAGAAGAATTTTTTCGGTTATTTGAAAACTTTCCAGTGACAAAAATACACTAGGGAAAAAATCGCTTAGAACCAGGCATCGAAATTGGAAATGCAGAGAATTTTTGAAATTCTAATTTTGGTATTTAATGAAATTAAATAGGAATTGAAATTGGAATTACAGCAAATTTTCAAAATTTGGGATTTAATATTTGATAGAATTTCTTTCCCAGTGTATATAATGTTAAAAATTAGCTGTATTTCCAATTTGGATTCCTGTTTCTTAGAGATCTTTTTTCTATTGAATTTTTGTCACTGGAAAGTTTAAGTACCCGAAAAAATGAGTTTCCTATTTACACAAGTGTTAAGAATTTTTTTCCGAAAACAGGTGTAAATTAAAAAGGAATTTTTTATGAGAAAAAGCTTGATTAAAATCCGTAAAAAATTGGGAAGACGTTTTTGATCTCCAGGAGTGAGAAAATTGAAATTCGAGAATGTTCAGAAACTGCAAACTAGAAATTATGAAAAAAATATTTCCGAGTGCGGGTAACCAAATACTACAAATTTGCAAGAAAAATTCCAATGAAAGTCGTAGATTTCTCAAAAACACACATTTAATATTAAAAACATTTTGACCCTATGACTGACAGTTATCAAGAAATTGGACAATAAATATCAAAAAGCATAAAAATACTGCACAATGGGTAGCGATGTGACCTAAACTGTTACTGTGACCAGTCGTGGGCGTGTCTCCCCCCACGCCACATTGGAAAGGAGTAAGGGTGTGACTTAAATTATTTCTGTGACCAGTCCCAGGAGTGCCACCCTATGCGATAATGGAAAGGGGTAGGGATGTGACTTAAATTATTTCTGTGACCAGTCACAGGAGTACCTCTCTAATGCGACATTGGGAAGGAATAGGGGTGTAATTTGAATTATTTATGTGACCGGTCACAGGGATTTCTCCCTCATACGCCATTCGAAAGGGGTAGATGTGTGAATCAAATCGTTATTGTAACCAGTCACAGGGGAGACGCCTTTTATGTGACGTTGGAAAGCGGTGGGGGTTCAATTTACATTATTTTGTGTGACTTATTTCTTCTTTTGGAAATGGATACGTGTGTGACTTGAATTATTTCTGTGAGCAATCACAGGGGTGCCTCCCTTATGCGACATTAGGAAGAGGTAGGGCGTGTGATTAGAATTATTTCTGTGACTAGTCACAAAAGTGCCTCCCTGATGCGACATTGAAAAGGGGTAGATGTGTGACTTGACCTATTTCTTCTTTAGTCACAGTGGAGCCTTACCGTCACCCACGGGACGTTGGAAGGCGGACAGAGTGTGATTTAAAGTTCTTCTGTAGCCAATTATAAGGGTTTTTCCTCATGCGAAATTGAAAAAGGTTAGATGTGTGACTTACATTATTTCTATGCTAGTTACAGGGGTGCCTCCCGTTGCGACATTGGAAAGGTGAGAAAGGTGAGAAAGGTGAGAAAGATGAGACGCAAATTAATTCTGTCACCAGTCACACGAAAGACTCATAGCGCGAAACGTTGGAAGGGGATAGTGGTGTGACTTGGATTATTTCTGTAACCAGTCACAGGGTTACCTCTCCCACGCGCTATTAGAAAGTGGTAGATGTGTGACTCAAATCATTACTGTGACCAGTCACAGGAGAGAATCCTTTCATATAAAGGGTAGATGTGTGACTTGTGTTATTTATGTGAATAGTTACATTGGAGACTTCCCGTCCCCCACGAGACGTTGGGAAGGGGTAAGGGATTGATTTAAATTATTTCTTGTGACTCATTTCTTCTTGTGAATAGGGGTAGGGATGTGACTTGAATTATATCTGTGACCAGTCACATGAGTTCCTCTCCATGCGACACTGAGGTGGGGGTGTGACTGGGATTATTTCTGTGACTAGTCGCAGAAGCGCGTTCCTAATGAGACATTGGATAGGGGTAGGTGTATGACTTGAGTTATTTTTTCTTCAGTCACATGGGATCCTTTCCGTCCCCCACGCGACATTAGAAAGGGGTAGGGATGTGAATTTAATTAATTCTTTGACCAGTCACTTTGTGCCAACATCTTTCTTGATTTCTTGAAAAATAATGATTTTTGAAAAAAATGTATATCACAGAAAAAGCGTATTTTTGAAAGATACACAATTTTTACTTGAAGCTTTTTTGTGAATTCTCATTATTTCATGAAATAAAAATGAAACACCTGAAATTTATATAACGTTAATAAGGTTTGACCTTGAAAATGACATTTGCGGAGATTCTCAATATCATATTCATAATCAGTGCCTAATAGTACATGCGTATAGGAAGTATCAAATCAATCGGAGGTAATCGCTTTCTAGGAGTGCACCCAAATATTTGGATAAATGTCACATAAATAACATTTGTTTTTTCAGATATGTAATTTAATTTTGAATCATGAATATTATTTTTTGTAAACTATAAAACGTTTCTGTGTGAGCTTCTACCAGAAGTTCTTGATACCATCTGGTCCTGCAGCGGAGAGGTTCTTCGTGCCCCTAAGTGCTTCCTTCACCTCTTTGGCAGTGAATGATGGGTATTCCTCCTCAGATGTTATGAGAATGTCGCAAAGCTCCTCAAAGCGGATGATATTCTCAGTGTCTTCCTTCAATTCTTTAGGAGGGATCTTGTAAACTTCTCTCCAGAAAGTCTCCACCTCGTCGGGCTTGGGTGGATTCCCGACAGAAACAGAGAGATCGATGAAGAGGCGTGATGGGTCAGCGAGAAACTGTTGATTTTCCCCGACCCGCCCCTCCCTCTTCCGTATTCTCTCCCGTACATCGGATAACACCCGTATTTTGTCAACAATGTGCTGCTTGATTGTCAGCAGCTTTAACTTGTTCAGTGTGTGATGGTAAGTCCTAAGTTCGGGAGCGAACCTTCGGACTCAACGGCCTACCAGATGTTATGTAGTTAATCACACATTGAACACGAGACGCATTCTGCTTTGCACAGTCAATCTTCTTGTTCAGTTGATGTAAGCGCTTTTTGGTCTTTTGATCCATCGTTGGTTTTAGCCTTCGATTTGCATCAGCCAAAGCTCTCGCCGCACCATAAACGGAACAATTGATAGCCTGGAGGTCAGACTTCTCTGACATATCCTTACGAAGGAAGCCGTCCATTTCAGTCAGTTTTCGGGGCTTAGGAGCAACCTGGATGTTAATGTTCCTACTTGTCCTTGAATCTCTGTCGTTTCTCAGGGGGTGCCTGCTTTCCGTAATTGGTCTTAATGTTGCTTCCTACTCTTCGCCTGCGGCTTGTGCATGCAACAGTTGGGGAAGCGTTCTGCGTTCATATCCTCTTCCCAAGAGGTACAAAGCCTGATTTCGCAAAGATTGTTGCGGAACGTGCTGAAGCTCTGGGTGTTTCTCGCACCACAGAGCGTGCATAAGTGCCATGAAGCCTTTGGGAATAGGAATTTTGCTGGCATCGTAGAAGTCAAGCAAGTCATACCTGAGTCGATCCGTTCACTTAATGTGAGCAACTCGCCGGTCCGTCGTCGTACTTTCATTTATATTACTTTCAGCACCCCGAACTCTAGGGTGATCGGCACCGTTTACCGACCCCCACGAGCAGCTAGGGAAAGGGTTTGTCCATAGATGTTTAAAGAAATGCTAAAAATTTTATTAGTTGTGACATTGTGATTGTGCTTGCAGCAATACGTTTGTTTTAAAATTTTTGACTAATTAATCCAAATTGTTAAAATTGATAACAGCGTCTTTAACGGAATATAAAAACTTTACAAATCTTATTTTTTTGCAGAATTGAGTGCACAGATGAATAATGAAGGAGGAAATAATGCTCGTCCACCACCACAAATGGATGCGCCACCCGTATACTTCTTCCCTTACGATGATAATTCACCAACGCAAAATAATCATCCTCGATCAAGTAATCCTATAATAACTTCACGTGTGTTCAGCTTTGATATTCGTCAGGACGCAAGATATACTTCTATTGATCATACTTATGCTGAAGATAACATTTTTTTTTTGATAAATTGTATAATGATTTGGCGGCTACTCTGCGTTTTGGGCCAGCACAGCGGCCACCAGCACCACGGCTACCAGCACCGCAGTCACCAGTATCGCAGTCACCAGCACCGCACACAACAGTACTACAGTCACCAGCACGGCATCAACCAGTACCACAGTTACCAGCACCAAGGTCTTCAGCATCAAAGCCACCGCATGATCTTTAAATCTTATCAAAGAAAAATATAAATCACATATCACGCATATATTGTTGTCAAAAACCTGGTGTCGTTTAAGGCTCGTCCTCGGCTCGCCCACAGCTTCCCTTCGATTCGCCTCTGGCTCGCAAAAAAAACTTCACATTCGTGGTGGACTGCCTACTTTCCACACTTGTCGTACAATATAATATTAAAACTTGAAAAGATTGCCGAAAATTTATAACATATTGTTAAATTTCTTCCGAACTTCTAAAAGTCTCACATATCGTTTAAACTGACTTAAATTTCGTCTAAAATTTGGTAAAATCCTGTCAAATAAAAAAATTTTCTTCACAATTTTCAAAATTCTTCTTCAACTTATCTGAAACCTTGGAAATTCTTTCTGAATTTAATGAAGAATCTCAGGAAATTGATATTTGCATAACTAGAATTTGAATGTTCGAATACTTTTAGCAAATAAATAGTTATTCGAAATTTTTATTTTACATTAAAAATTATTTTTGCTCTCAAACCAAAAAACTACACGCGTGCTTACCGCGCGATTGGTCATGCTAGTTAAATGAATATATGAATAATATATTCCGCATATGTTTTTGTAGAAAACTTGATTGGTTTTGACACTCGGTGAATATGACCTTTAGTGTCTGTTTTCAGTTTACTCTTTGCTGTTATTATTATAAGAAATATTTTATAAAATTAAAAATTCACAATATCACTTGTAAGTTATGCTTACCTCAAAAAATTATAAGTTTTCTGAACTTTTGTAAATCACGATTTCCAAATGAGGAATTTGAATTCATTTTAAATAATTTTTTAATAATAAAAGCAACAATTTTGTTCTTAACTTCGTGAACACATGTTTTAAAAATGACGAAAGGATTCTGTGAATAGCCCCTTCACCATATTAAATGAGGCTTTATATATTTATCTGTTAGTAAATATTACGAATTTTTGCCATCAATTTAGTAACTCAAAATTTCCAAATAAGTAATTTTATTTTATGATAAAAATTTGTTTCTGAATGTTTTTAAACATTAGTGGCAATAAGATTTCTGGGAAAATTTCTAGTGATTTGGGCTATATTTTAGAATATTACTTTTTAAATTTTGAAGATTTCAAAATATGTCGGAAAAGAACCTGGAGGATTCTAAGACAATTTGTCAATTTTGCAGGATTTTGAAGAAAATTAGGGAGACTCTGAATTCTTTCGAAATATATTTAGGTGTTTTAGAAGTTTTGCAAAGATTCAAAAATGATTTGAAAGTTGAAAAGATTTTCAACAATTTAAAATGAAATGTAGATTTCTGAAGATTATGAAAGAAGGATCTCTTCAAGAATTTTGTAAGATCTCAAGAAAATTACGAATTTTTTAAAGATTCCTAAGAAATATTTAAATAATCTTTCATCTGCAAAAATGAATTTTAAGAGAAAACTAAAAAACATTTCAAAACATTTCAAATTATTTCTCAAGTTCTCGGAAGATAATCAGGAAGATTTCAAGGCAATTTTTTGAATTTTGAAGATTTAAAAAAATTTTTAGTAAAAATTCGAATAATTCAAAAAGATGTTTAGAAGTTTTGAGAAGATTGGAAAATGAGTTAAAACTGTAAAAGATTTCAAAGAATTTAAATTAAAATTTAGATTTTTGTCGACTTCGAGAAAGGAGATTTTTAACAATTTTTACTGGTTTCAAGAAAATAAAAAACATTTCTTAAGTTTTCTAGGATAAATTGATTTTTGGAAAAAATCAAAAGAGATATCAAAACATTTCCAATGAAGGAAGGGGATTTGCAGGCTGCCTTCTTCTTTCCTCTCTTTTATTTTGTTTCTTTTTCAATTTGAATTGAGAAATTTAAGAGTTTGTTGTCCAAATTTGATGATTAAATTCTTGATTTTTTCCATAACCAAGAATTTCGTAGTCAAGTCCAGTATTTTACTCTAACAATCCTCATTTCACATATACCTTCCTTTAAACGTTTAAAATATTATTTGTGAGCGTCCGCATAAAAAGGGCCCTTATGGCCGATATCGAGTCACGTATAGGTTTATATCGCTGGATAAATTTTTGGCATTTTAATCCAATGGATTCAGTATAAATCCTAGTATAATGACCCCACTCCAACTCGAAAATAATCTTGACACTGACTTAGAAAAACGTGAATATCTCCTGAGCTTGAACCGGCAATGAGGACCCTTTTCATGCGGACGCTCACAGATGTAAAATATGTAGATATCCGCGAGGAAAGGGTCAAGTTGCTGGGGTTTAGTTTCCAAGATGTTTGCATTTTTGCAGATGAGGCTCAAATTTTTATATTTTGGCGTTTCAGTATTACAGTTAAGAATGTTTTTATAAAAATTCTTTGCAATACTTAAATGGAATATTAATTGAGAGTTTTTGGGGTGAAAGGGATGATGCTCAGAGGTTAAAAAGAGTAGGAGTGGTTTGTAGGACAATGGGGATGATATAACGCTCTGACAGTCTGATTTAATGCTCGGAGACATCCTACGTACGTCCTATGTTTAGTTTAGTCCAATAATATCCGATACTTTGAAATTTGAGAAGGTAAATCCGGAATAAATCGGAATTTAAATTCCTCTTTAACGTCCGATATTCAAATTCAACTACGAAATCCTTTGAAATTAAAGAAAAGACAAGAATTCAACTATTAAATTTGTAAAACACACTCATGAATGTCTCCATTCAAATCAAGAAACCACAAAAAACCGAAATAAAAGTAGAGAAAAGAAAAAGAATCAACCTTCAAATCCCCCCATATATTTTTTTCTATCGTTACAGGAGGAATGCAGGAGAACGCACAAGAACGCAGGAACGTAGGAGGAACACAGGAAAACGCAAGGGGACCGCAGGAGAACGCATGAGAACGTAGTAGCGCAGAGAAATGCAGGAGAACACAGAAAAGCAGAAGGAATACAGAAGGAATGCAGGGAAACACAGGAGAACGCATGGTAAAGTAGTCATGCAGACGAATGCAGGAGAACACAGAAACGCAGGAGGAATACAGGAGGAACGCAAGAAAACGCAGAAGAAATGCAGGAAAACGCAGAAATATAGAAGGAGTGACGGAGAAACGCAGGGGAACGCAGGAGACCGCAGGAGGAATGCAGGAGGAACGAAGGGGATTGCAGAGGAACGAAGGTGATCGCAGGGAAACGCAGGAGAACGCAGGAGAACGCATGATAATGTAGTAGCGCAGAGAAATTCAGGAGAACACCAAAACGTAGAAGGAATACAGAAAGATCACAGGGGAATGCAGGAGGAATGCAGACAAACGCAATAATGTAAGAAGAATGCAGGAGGATCGCAGTAGGAATGCAGGAAGTCACAGGAGGGCAGAGGAACGCAGGAGGAACAAACGAGAAACGCAGAAGGAACGCAGGAAAATGCAGGGAGAGTGCGGGGAACGCAAAAGAAACACAGGAGGAATGCAGGATGAACACAGAAAGAGCGTAAAAGAATTGAGGAGAAACGCGGGAGGAACGCATGGAGAATGCAGGGGAATTCAGCAGCGTAGGACGAATGCAGAAGAAACGCAGGATGAACGCAGAAGAACGCAGGTGAACGCAGGAGAACACAGAAGAACACAGAGAGACGCAGGAAATGCAAGAGAATGCAGGAGAACGCACAAGGAACGCAGGGACGCGGGGGAGCACGGAGGAATGTAGAAACGAAAGACAACGTAGGAGGAACACGGGAAAACGCAGGGAAAACGCAGGAGAGATACAAGGAAATGCAGAAACTTAGGGGAACCTAGAAGAATGCAGGAAGAACACAAGAAAGCAGGAGCATGCAGGAACTCAGGGGTACGCAAAATGAACGCATGCGGAATGCAGTGAAACACAGGAGGAACGTAGGAAGAATACAGAGGATGCAGGAGACCGCAGGTGACCGCAGATGGAATGCAGGAGAAACGAACGGGATCGCAGGAGAACGCACGGGAACACAGAAGAACGTATGATAACGTAGTAGCGCAGAGAAATGTAGGAGAACGCAGAAACGCAGTGGGAATACGGGAGGAACGCTGGAGAACGCAGGAGGAATGCAGGCGAATGCAATAACGTAAGAGGAAGGCAGGAATACGCAATACCGTAGGAGGAATGCAGGAGGATCGTAGTAGGAATGCAGGAAATCGCAGGGGGGCAGGTGAACGAAGAAGGAACAAGTGAGGAACGCAGGAGGCAGGCAGGAAAGTGCAGACGGTGTGCGGCGAGCGCGGAAGAAACACAGGAGGAATGCAGGATGAACACAGAAGGAGCGCAGAGGAATGCAGGAGAAACGCGCGAGGAACTCAAGGGAATCGCAGGAGGAACGCAGAGGAACGCAGGGAACGCAAGACAATGCAGGAGAACGCAGAAGGAACACAGGGACCCAGGGGAACGCGGAGGAATGTGGAAACGCAGGAGAATGCGGAAGGAATGCAGGAGGAATGCAGGAAGAACGCTGAGGAACGCAGGAAGGGCGCAGGAGAACCCAATAATGTAAAAGGAATGCAGGAGAACGCAATAACGTGCGAGGAATGCAGGAGGATCGTAGTAGTAATGCAGGAAATTGCAGGGAGGCAGAGGAACGAAGAAGAAACAAATGAGGAACGCAGGAAAATGCAGGGGGCGTGTGGCAAGCCCGGGAAAAACACAGGAGGAATGCAAAATGAACACAGAAGGAGCGCAGGGGAATGCAGGAAAAACGCAAAGGAACGCAAGAGAATCTCAGGAGGAACGCAGAGGAACGCAGGAACGTAGAAGGAACGCAGGAACGTAGAAGGAATGCTGGAGGAACGCAGAATGAACGCAGAAGAACGCAAAAGAATGCAGGAACGCATTAAGAATACATGAAGAATGCAGAAACGCATTAGAAAATCATGAGGAATGCAGTGGAACTCAGGAAAACGCAGGAAGAATGCAGATGAACGCAGGAGAACGCATGATAACGTAGCAGCGCAGAGAAATGCAGGAGATCGCAGAAACGCAGCAGGAATACTGGAGAACGCATTAGGAATGCAGGAATTCGCAGGAAGGCAGGGGAAAGCAGAAGGAACACGGGGTACGCAGGGAGAACGCAGGAAAATTACGAGGAAACGCAGAATCCTAGGGAATCCTAGATGAACGCAGGAGGAACACAGGGACGCAGGCGCATGCAGAAACTCAAGGGAACGCAGAAGGAATGCACGAGGAATGCAGTGGAACGCAGGAGAACGCAGGAGGAAGGCAGAAGGAATGTTGGAGAACGCAGAAGGAACACATGAGAAATGGAGGAGGGAATGTATATGAATGTATTGAATGTTATGAATGAGGAATGTAGGAGGAACGTAGGAGAATGCAGGGAAACGCAGAAGAATGCAAGAAGATGCAGGGGAACGCAGGAGAATGCAGGAGGAATGCAGGAGGAACACGGGGTATGCAGGAAGAACGCAGGAGAAGTACGAGGAAACGCAGAATCCTAGGTAATCCTAGAAGAACGCAGGAGGAACGCACGGACGCAGGCGCATGCAGAAACTCAAGGGAACGCAGAAGGAACGCATGAGGAATGCAGTGGAACGCAGGAGAACGCAGGAGGAAGGCAGAAGGAATGCAGGGGAACGCAGAAGGAACACATGAGAAACAAAGGAGGGAATGTATATGAATGTGGTGAATGTAAAGAATGAGGAATGTAGGAGGGACGTAGGAGAATGCAGGGAAACGCAGAAGAATGCAGCAGGATGCAGGGGAACGCAGGAGAATGCAGAAGAAATGCAGGAGAACGCAGGAATGCAGGAATGCAAGAACACAACATTCATAGCATAAGAACACACAAACAGAACATATCTTTTTCGGGTTCGTCGAGAAATTTTGGCGGAATCCCTCAAATTTTTTTTTTATGGGACCAACTTATACACAGTTTCTCTTTACGTAAAAGGGAAAAGAATATGCCCCCAGATTTATTCATTTTCTGAAAATTGTATTTTACGCTACATCCTACTACATATTCTTCAGCATTTTCGAGAATCCTGTAGTGATTTCTTGCTCTACATAGCGAATTAAAACATCAGTCTCGTTGAGTACTAGTGTACTCGAAAAGAAATCTGTCCACAATTCACTTGGGCTCAGACTTAACTGAAGGATAGGAGGCATTAAGATGGCGAGTCGAGATCGGCAGAAAGAGTCAGGGAGGGTTTGTAACAAATTCCTCCCTCGGCATGATTCTTGCACTAAGGTTCTCTGATTCTCTCGAGTGTTAGCCCTCAAACTACCAACGGCCTGAGAGCAGACTTTCGATTTTAATCCGCACAGAGACCCAAGTGCTCGTCCTTTAGATTATTTTCGGCCCGTTACACACTCCCATTTCAGTCAGTGATAATCAGGTGGAGAAATTCCTCTACTCTGAATTTTAAATTTACTTTGTGCGATAGAGAAGGCAGAAGGAAATTTGAGTTTTAAATACAATATACGAGAATATTCTTTGTTTCCATGCATGAAAATTTTCAAGACACTTCACTTTTTTATTCTAATTTTTTTATTTGAATTATAGACTACATTAGACTAGATGCATTTCAAACCAGACAGGTAGGTACACTTGAAGTCGTAGAATCTCTTAGCGACGAAAGAGGTTGGCTTTAGAGGAAATAAGGGGACACGTATCTTCCCGAATTAGGGAAAAAAATGTCTCTGCGAAGTTATGAGTAAAGGATATTTAAAGTTTGTTTAGAAAAAGAGCGCCAATTCTTTATTAAACTTTTATAACCTTTTACATGATTGAGATATTTTAATGGTTTTGTCAGATTCTTGTGTGATTTTTCATCCTCTTTTGAAATCTGTTAGCAAATTTTAAAAAGATTCTGAATTAACAAAATAGAGTCGCTGTTTTGCAAAAATAAAGAACTTATTCCATCACAAACCTCAACTTTTTATTTTTTTCCCATTTATTTGTTCAATTTGTAATTCTATGAGGAAGAAATTTGGTGAGTTTTATGCTGGACAAACTATTTTTGTGGCTACAAGAATTTCTGTTCGAAAACTTTTAGTTTTGAATTTTTCTCATAAACGATGCAAAATATCATAAAAGAGTAGGATAATTTTTTTGCAGAACTTTTCAAAATATGTGAACTTTTTTTATTAGCATTCTGTCGAATCTGTATTAGAAAAACAAACTTCAAAATTCCAATACTCATAACTACGCAGAATTTTTTTTTTCCTAAATCGGAAAAAAGGTGTTGCCTAATTTCTTTAAAAAAACAACCTATTTGGTCGCCAAAATATTCTACGGCTTATGGTGCATCTGTCTAATTTAAAATGGATTTGATCAGAAGATCTGTAGAAATAGTTAATTCACAAATCTTGTAAAATCTACTTCTGTTGAAATTGTTAATTTTTCATTTTTAGAAGATTATAGAACATGGATAAATTTGATATTGTGTAATTTTGAAGGCTTTAAAATTAAACTTATTATACGTAGCTTCCAATTTAAAATTTGTTGTATTTGAAATTTCTGAATCTTTTAAATCAGCTTTAGTTTCAAATATATGCTTTAAATTTAAAATTATTCAGATTAGAGGGTTTGTATCATTAAATTTGAAAAATTGAAAAAACTTAACATTTGGAAAAAGTCCAGAAAAAAATCGGGAATCAGCTAGGATATTTTTTTCTGAGTTTTTAATGGTGATCTTAATTCATACGCCAGTTTAGTTTTTCAAAAAGCCTTTGTGTCAGAATTCAAAGAGGTTAGAAGTACATTCCGTGAAAAATACTGAACAAGTGTTTTTCTTTCTTTAGCTTTTCAAGGAAACATTTTTTTTATTTTTTAATAATTGCTACAATCAATAGCGGTCTTGAACCTGCACAAGTATGTAATTGAAAAAACATATAAACGTATAAACGAATATAATTCTTTTTCAAAACATAAGTGGTAATAATTACCCCAAATATTAATTTGTTTTTAGTATTTACAATTTTCATTTTTATTATTATACCATTAGGCCAAATTCATTTCGAGGCATTAATTAACTTCATTTTTTAAAGTAATGTTTTACTCAGAAAATAAAATTGTTTAGTATGAATATTGTTAGAAAAATTTGACTCAATTTTAATGCACGCATGTATTGGTAGATTTTTCCACTTACGTACATTAAATTTCATGTTCAGTTTGCAATAAAATTCAAACACAATATTTTCAAAATATTCTCAAAATGGTTTAATTCACCTTGGCTTTCACGTTGATCAACTTTTTTCATTTCGTAGGTGAATTATTTAGGTTAAAATCATATTAGAATCCGAAAACCAAATACATGTGAAGTGTCTTAGAGGTTTCTTTCAAATTTATAATTAGAAATATCTCTGAACAATACTATGATAGAAACTATACTATTTGTTCATGAAAATAAGTTAAAAGTGCTATTTTAAAATATTAAAAATTGCAAGTATTCAGAAAATGTTATCTAAATCGAAGGCAGTCAGATTTCATGTTTATAAAAAACTAAAAAGTTTTTCCTGTTGATTCAAATTTTAGGATTGGAGACTTCGAAATTGAAGTGAACTGAAAATTTGTAATCCCACCAAAGGAAGAAAATCCGGCAAATACAACTACATAAATTTGTGATATAAAAGTTAGCTAAGTAATTACAAAAAAAAGAAAATTCATAATCAAATTTATTGAGAATTTTTTTTATAACGTGACCTATTGAAATTAAAAAAAAAATTTCAAAAGCCGTACTAGACGTTATAAAACTTGGCGGGTTTATATTATACCAACACGCTTCCCTATCCTGCAATTTTTGAAAATTATTTTGCTCATACATTTGATACCGCAAAGTTTTATAATGTCTAGCATGGATTTTTAGAATTTATTTTTTAAAATTTTATAGGGAACTTTATGAGAAAGCTTGTAAATATATTCTATTACGATTTTTTTTTTCAAAATATTTGGTCAACTATTATTTCACAAATTCATGTAGTTTTACTTCCCAGATTTCTCCTATCGCAGATGCTTTTTGCAGGATCTCATGTTTTTCCGTCATTTCTTTCAAAAATAAGATATGTACACTATAATTTTAATTAATGCTACATAATCAAATCAATTATTTCAATAATTTTCGTTAAAAGTTAAATGAATAAATTTAATTGATGTATTCTTTAATTTAATTTAATTGTATCATTATTCAAGTTCAATTTTAATTGGATTCTTCAATTTCAATTCAAAATGAAAAAGGTAGCTAGGTTCACCGGACTTAATCTAGCCTCATCCTAGGAAATTCTTTGAGGAAAAGATAAGTGATTTGCTGAAGGAGATATGAAAATTGAGAGTGAAATTGAAAAGGAATTTGGGTACAGAGAAATATCCGAAGCAGGAGGAGACAAAAGAGGAATTGACGCGGTAGGGGGATGTGGCAGAGAAGGAGGAGGAAAAGGCACAAGGAGAGGAGGAGTTAAGAGACAATGCCGCTGATCAGAAGGAGGAAGAGCAGGCGAAGAAATGTGGAAAAACGCTCCTCAGATTTTTGTCGGTTGGAAAGATAAGTGAGTTGCAACTGGAGATACGAGAACTGAGATTGAATTGCAAAGAGATAGATACGATAGAGACAGAAAACGATGGAAGGCGGGAGCGTTTGAATTGGATTCATGGCTAGCAGGACGAGTACCAGCAAGGAAAGAGGGGATTTAGAACAGGAAGTTTTTAGCACACCGAAAGGGGAGAATAAAGAAAAGAAGGAAAAGGGAAAGTGTTGGGAAACGGTAGAAGGGGAGAGATTGAGAGCGAACAGTGTGGGATCGATTGGGGTATTCATCAAAAGGAAGAGAAGGGGGAGGGGAAGTAGTGAGGACAAGGAAGATATAGAGCCAAGCTTGAAAAATCCAAAAATGTTCAGATCGCCGCCAGAAAAACAAAATTATGTAGAGAAGGATGAGAACAATAAGGGGGCAGAAGGAAACAGAGCTGAGGCTAAAGATCCGATGAAAGAGGAAA